>CABFWB010000131.1:125613-144077 GCA_902151455.1 Timema bartmani | reverse complement strand
TCCCCCCCCCCCCCCAAAAAAAAATTTGTCAATCACACCTACATACACACACACACACCGATCTCTGCCTGTATATTGGCGTAAAATGTATCTAATATCATGTTTTGAAATCATTATAAATCGATGTAGAAGCGGTTTTTAGTCGTGTTTTGTTAATACGACGCTAGACGTTGAACTTATGGCAGCTGATTCCTCACCCTAGTCTCACATCATCTAGTTTATTGACAGCCGCCATGAGGCAAGCTATCATCCTCGGCTGTCTGGTCGTTGTAAAGTACTTTGGTAACTTTATATCGCGTCACTTTTTAAGGGGAAGTGAGGTGAAAACGATGTTGGGGAAAAGGGGTGGGTGGGGGGGTCTAGCAAGGAGCACTCAACTCGCTTTCTTAGAAGACTTATTTAGCGGCTGTGATCCCTGCTGAATACACGTTTCAATCGACTTTTAGACGCGGTAGATATGGGGTGGCTGAAATATTGTTTGTTTGCGTGCGTGCGTACGTACGTTTTATTTAGAAAGAAAGATAGATATTGTACGTATAAGAGAGATTCAGGGGTGTGAAGACTTGGTCCTGTAGATGTTATTGAAAATATTTTAATTTCCTTTCTTTATTAAAACGTTGGCTAAGAGCCACGTGATTTATAACAGTACAGCATTGAAAAGTACATATTAATACAACATATAGGAATTACTTAAGATAACAATAACTAAACTAAATAGTATTATTTTAAAATATGAAATGGAGACTCAAATCGTTGCAGTGAAAAAAAAAAGAAACTAAAATCAATTAATATACACAAATTATTTAAATAAAAAATCCTAAATAAGAAGAGTGTATTTTTAATTATATTAGAGTAGATACCACTCCATTGCGTCAACCCGCAAGCGACCTATACCGATCGAGCGGATATCGTATGTTGGCGAAGATAGCGCCCACATTTGCGGGTATAGGGTGTTCTGTCGTCAGCACAACGAACAATTTGGCAGTTAATCTCAGATTCCTAGACCGAAGCAGCTACTTATTTATCCTCATTTGTCATCACGAGGCTAAGTTTGATTTCATTCCAAACCCACTGCTACACAGAAAAATCTGGAAGTGCCGGGAATCCAACCTGGGACCTCTGGATCTATATCCTAGAATTCTGACCGCTAGACCACGGAGTAGGTAAAGTGTATAAAATTATTCTGAATGAAAATGTTTTGTAAAAGTCTGTTGAGCAATTCACAAAGTTTTAGTACTTGATCAAATATTGTTAATCATTATTTCTACTCAACGCCTAAGTTAGTATACTCTTGGACCACAATTTATTCACCCTCACACTCAATTATGTTTTAAAACACTTTAAATTACTTCAATATGGGTCTTTGTTAAAAATAAAACTCTTAAATCTTCTCCTGTTTGGAGACTTCACCACGAGCCACCATGGATAGGACCCCTCCCTTCCCCCTGAAAATAATTAATTCAGAGCACAACCATTGATTTAATTTACATTTTCATCGCACTTTTTTTTTTTACTTTCTTTCTATCTTACTGTGCCGAGCAAATGCCTATTTGCTCGCACAAGAGAATCGATCTCATCGTGTGTTACATTTATTTTCATATATCGATTGGCCTTCTGAGTGAAGTTATCGGGGTCGATTCCTGACCAAGATAATATGGCTCGATCTCTACTCTCTACGCATGTGCCGCCCCACACCCCCCCTTTTGTCGGCGCACTTCTCCATGCGCAGGCTTGCTGAAGCGTGGTTGGCTCTTGTATTCCCCTCTCCTTTGTCTTCCCCTACTTTTATCCAGGCCGTGAGTGTCCTGAAGATAAAAATATAGTATAAAGAAAGCCAGACTACGACCTAGTATTTTGGAGCTGTTCGGTCGTTTAATCTTTGTTGTCTTGGCCCATATAGTAGCGGACCGGAGCTGTCTCATCAGGGCGCTATGGCGTCGCATAGAGGAGGATACAGGGTTCTAAAGAGTTAGCCCCCGCCACAGGCGGTTTCCATCCATCCGACGTTGCAACTTGTGGTGCACTTCACGCCATTGCACCTTTCTGCCGTACGGACCGATTTGGAGATCTACAGGCTACGCTACACCCGGCCGTCACCTCCCCCCCCCCCGAACGGGCCAGTTCAACCCAACCAACTTGGAGGAGGCTCGGGCGGGGTAGTATCTACTCCACTCAACTAAAAGCGTGGTACCAGTAGTAGTGAAGTGGAGGTATTGTGGACCGGCTTGCGGGACTGTGATCTAGCGCTAGCTGGGTTTCTACGGGACCTATGGCTGGTCTTGTCATAATGTGGGCGGTGTAAACTCAGTTCTACTTGGCTCCCACGGGGGCGACAGGTTGCTTCGGAAGAAATGTGCTTCATATGCTCCTAGCATTTATGAGCCCACTTAGGGTCCAACTTAGTATAGTTAATATGTTTTAGGTTAATTGTTTTATTTATTAGGTGTTAGGTATTCTGGATAGGTAGTATGCGCCGAATGAACTATAGGGTTATTGGATGTGCCCTCCTATACGTCACCTCCATGGTCGGGACAGGAGGGGTGGTCCTTCTGGATGTACTGTATGGGACCGAGCTGTATTGTTAGTGTATAGGGGTTGTATATTAGTTAATGTTATTGGTCATAAGCCGGCCTTTTGTCTGTATAGCGTGTTGACTAGTAAAGAGTGAACGCACCGGCCTAATTGTTAAGGTGTTGCTGACATTGTTAATCAGTTACTAGGTTCCCCTTATTGGGTTGTTTTCAAAAGGGAACGTATGCCCTTGAGAAAAGGGGAGCGGCTAGGTATCGACTATGACCTATTTGGGTCAGTTTGGCCAGCGGTAGGGAGCCTACCTCTCTTGTCGTCTTGTGGCGTAACCTTACCCACTTTTATTCTGTTCCTTTTGCTTGCGCGGGACCTCCCAGGCCCGCATGGTTGCATTTGAATTATATAGTTTTGTATGGGTGGCATAAGCCCCGCCCCAGCTGGTGTGGTTGCTTTAATGGCGAACACCTTGCTTATTAATTTGGAACTGGATCTCAAATTAGGTCAACCAGTATGGTGACTGCTATCGTCCTTTTAGGGACTTACATTTTGTGGGGAGACCGTATACAGGCTGCTCCATTTTTCTGAGGGCACGACGTTGCAAGAAATAACCCCAATTCGTCTCAGACGAATTTAATGCTGTTTTTAGTCGGGTGTTGCCGACACGTAATGCAATGGGGGAAACCTAGGTATGTTAGCCACAGAGCCAGGCTCCAGCCAGTGTGAATCGACGTTTAATAATGTATTCCCTTGTATAGAGAATCAAAACCATATAAACCTATTGTATCTGTAACCAATTATTATGTACTTTATTATCATGTAATAAATTGTTGTTTCATGCTATTTTGCTTGTCATGTAAAGTTGCACTCCCCCCTTAGAGTAAATAGGTAAAGAAACAGGTAAAGAAAGTATTGTGATAGTCCAAAAAATCTAATTCGAGATTTTGATGAATCTCGACGTCTCATGACCCCCGAACTCTAAAAAGTTGTCTTTACAATACCGTCTGTTGGTGTGTCTTTTTAACCCCAAAATTAAGAGTAGTTTAGTAAAAAGCGAAAAGAGAAACAATCGATTTTCTCAAAATCAGCTCAAAATAATTTTGATAAAAATTCGTATCTAGGCTTTGATTAAGATTATAAATAAACTGGCTATTTTCATTTTCACATGAAAATGAATTTTAGGCTACTTTACAGAAGCTAAAATTTCCGCATCTCCGCAACTATTTGAGATACTAAATATCTTGTCATTGCAAAATTGTAGTACTAATAAAAATAAAAAACTTTTATATAAAATATATTTTTATAAGACCAACAGTTTCTGAGATATTGGCAAATATATTAATATAATTTTGTGAGCTTTAGTTGTACAGAGATACTACTTAAGTTTTAACGCAATAATTCTCCAATGCCATAGAGTAATTAAATATAAGTAATTCTTTCAAAAATTTTATGATATTTTTCCTTAAACCTCTTAGGAGAAATGTTTGTACAGAAATGATCTATCTCCATTTTAGACTCATTAGTCAATATTTACATTTTTTATTGGACAAAATTTATAAATGAGGAATTTAATATCAATGCGCTGACCTGAAGATGTGCAAAACCTAATAAAATGTCGATCGGAAGTTGAAATTTTAATACGAGGTGTTGACCCTTGTGTACCCAATATTTATCTTTTTTATTGGTCCAAACATACAAATGAGGACATTAATTCTTTAAAAATAAAATTATAAAATTTAAAACCGGGACTCAAAAAATGTTTAACGTAAGTATAGCGCAATTTATGCTTGGGTTTGCTAGTGTGTATTATTTCGTTTCACATATATTATGAGTTTTGAGTAAATCTTTCAATTTTTAAACAATAGAGCGAGAAAGTCCGTGCGGAGTTCCGTGCCATTTATTTAGGGCTTTCAGAAAGTAATTATTCCACTTTTGATTTATGCTCAGCCATAAGTAGAGAGAAGACAAGTTAAACAGTAATTTGTAAACAAATGTGCTACACCTGGTGAAGGAGGAAGAAGTGGGAGGAGTTAAAACTGGTAAAAAATAGTCCCCCATGACAAAGCGGGTGATGACTCAGCCCCGTAAAATGTTTGAAAATAGAATGCCCCTAGAAACTATTTGGAATGGCCCTCACCTTTTAATTCGCCACAGAGGCCACCCTGTATTGTATTAAACTTAAAATACTACGACTTTCTTGCTACCCATGATTAAATTAACTAAATTATTATTACTGGGGCCATCTGAAAGCCATCGCTTGGACAACCCCCAATGACAATGTTGAAATACTCCGCCAATGTATAGAATAAGGCTGCCAATAAAACCTAAAAAAAAGGCCTGGAATTTTGGAACGGACAAAAAACTCTAATGACGTTTACAGGATTGCATCAGGGTGGTCATTTTGAGCACTTCCGGTAAAGCTATCCAGCTACACATTAATGAAAAGAAAGAATAATAATCGGAAACAAAGTCAAATACTTAATTTTATTTTATTTAATTTAAGTATTTAACGTGCACTTTCTGAACCGACTGATTATATCAGCGCATGACTTATTAACTAAATTAAATATTTGACTGACACAACATCCATCCCCCGGTCATTAATTCCACACTGTGAAAGGGGGAAACCCACATTTCACCAATGATCCTTTTTTGACCATGCCAGAAATCGATCCTGGGACCCTTAGCTCAGGAGATAGACACGCTACCCCACACGCTACCGTTGGGGTAGTTCCCCTTTTGAGAAAAATATCCAAGGTACTAGTCTGGAATAGAACCCAGTACCACTAGGCTCGTAGCCAGGTGCACCATGTATGTATTTGGTTGTTGGTATGGTTGTGTTTATTCAGCTACACAGAACCTTGAGAACCGCTTTAAAACACCTTGAGAACCGCTTTAAAACACCTTGATAACAGCTTTAAAACACTTTGAGAACAACTTGAAAACACCTGGCGTATAACCTGAACGGTTATTAAAACGCGGTGCTAATAATAATTGAAAACAGCTTGAAAACAGCTTGAGAATAGCTTCAAAACAGCTTGAAAACACCTTGAGAATAGCTTCAAAACACCTTGAAAACACCTTGAGAATAGCATGAAAACACCTCGAGAACAGCTTGAAAACACATTGAGATAAGCTTGAAAAAACCTTGAGAATAGCTTAAAATACCTTGAGAATAGCTTGAAAACACCTTGAGAACAGATTGAAAACTTATACAGAATGATGGTCACCCCTGTGGTGCAACTTAAGTGAAATGGTGGTACGTTTTAAATCAAGGCTGTGAGTTGTGAAGGCATTGATAGATTACTGTTCTAACAGTGCTCTCAGCTAGTAATGGCATCGCTTTGCGTCCTCGCAACTTTAAATATGCGACCCTTCACGCATGAAAGCCAATAAGGGGTTGGCAGTCTTGTACAAGTGACAGGGAATTAAATCAAACGTGTGTGCTCTTTACCGATGATTCTCACTCCTATCGATACATTCCCGAATAAAAGTTTAAAATAAATGGTCCGGTGCACTTTCTCGCTTCTTTTTTTAAATTATAATTTTAACGCTTAAGACGATATTATGTGAAAGGAAAACAGTAGTCATTGTTAGAGAAACATATTAGGGGAAAAAATAATAACACATTTCATCAAAGAGCATCCATAGAATAGTATATACTGTTACAGAAACCAGGCTCACCACAAAGATGGGACTATTGGTACCATGGTACTGGACCTAGACCAAAGATCCATAATAACAAATTAAAAATCCGCTTCGGTGGCCGCATGGTCTAGTGCAATATTCTCGCAGTAAACTAGACTGCCGATGACCGGGAGGTTGAAGCTCAAATCTCGTTCGGGTGTACTGAGGATTTTTTCAAAAATATTTTTACACTCTCCCTCCACTCAAATGCGGGTACACTTCCTATAAATATATAACATCACCAATCCCGAAAACCACTATTGCAATTAGTACATAAACATATAACCCTAGCGGATAGTAAGACATCGTGCTAATTTTTTAAAATTATAGTAGATAAAAAAGCATAAAGCATAATGAATAGCAAAAAATGCAATAAAATGGTTATTTTTACTAAGGAATATTACATACCTCGCCCACCAACTGGTGTTTGATCCGGAGGAACTTACTGGCATATGTCACAATGGTATCATTGGCTCGATCCAGTCTTGTCTTTTGTTTCGAAATGTTCGTAAGTTTCACGAAGTCTTATCATTTTTAAACTTAAATTAAATTTAGCACGTGGAGATAGTTGGATATTGGATCAAGTTCAATTTAAATTTGAGTATTTTATCATGTGCATAATATTTCAGTTAAGGATTAATTGCGTATATTGCCTATGTTTTATAAAATTGGACAGAGTTTTTTTTAACATAGAAATCTAAGTCTAGCCAGTGGCGGAGTAGCACGGGGAAAGGGGAAGGATGCTTTCTACCGTCGGAAAGACGAGAACCACTTAAAATAGCTTCTAGAGGCACCCACTCATTAAAATGTACAGGGGAAGAAAATTCCAAATAACTTCCGAGAGCTTCTAGTTTTACAAAATACAAATAGCTTCATTATGAATAGCATTTTAAAATAAATCAAAGGTAAAGACCACTCCAAATAAATTATTTAATAAGCATCTAGTTTTCTAAATAATTCCAGGTAAAGACCAGTATAAATAGTTTATAGTAACATTCAAATATTAAAAAGATTCTGGTGAAGGATCTTATAGAGAAATCTAGTTTTAAAAAAATTTCCGGGCGAGACCCTCAAAAATAACTTATAGAGGCATAAACATTTCAAAAGTCTTAGGGGGAAGGTCCATTCAAAATAATTTATAAAGAAGTGTAATTCAAAAAATATCCTGGTGAGGGCCACCAAAAATATATTCTAGGAGTGTCCAATTTTTAAACATTTGCCGAGAGAGGGTCCCCAGGTCCTTCTTTAGGTTTGGTATCAAACACCCTCAAAACCAGCTTCTTATTTTCCCCAAGCTAGTCTTCTCCCTAGACAAACAAGGTTTCGACGCTACTGTAGTCGAGTAGAACAAAAAGGGGAGGGAACCACGATTTGCTCCTGATAATGGGCCAGATTTGGGTACTTGGCGGGCATGACAGACAGACCCATAATGTTATTTTGATAGGTTCATTTGAAACTGACCACTTGGCAAAGATCTATTAAAAAAAAATTGACCTAAAAATCGAAAAAATAAGTTTTTTTTTAAATACCTTTAAGAGTACAACAACTTTGCAATGGTAAGTTATTGTGTATCTTAAAGAGTAACAGAGATGTGAATGAAAAAATTGAAATCTCCACCTATGTGAATAAACCTTCAAATTAATTTTCATGCGAAAATAAAATATGTCTCCTTTTTTCAATGTTAATCAGTGCCTATATATATGAATTTTAATCAAAATAGTTTTAAATTATTTTTAGAAAATTGATTTTTTTTTTTCCCTTTTAGCACTCAAGTAAGTATCTTTAATTTTATGTTACTAACTTACTATCGTTAATTCAAACCTCTTTGGAGAAATTTATGAAAACTTTGATCGGTAAAATGGTTTTGGGTTTTAGTCTGAGTGAGACAGACGGAATAGCAAATCTTTTTCGATTTCAAGGGGTCATGAAACATCGAATTAGAATTTTTGTCGATGATCACAATAGTATAGCTCTCAGAGGGTTTGATAGAAAGTAAAAAGCGTGTAGCATGTTGTGTATTTTTATTGGATAAAATATAAGTAGGTACTGCTATTCTTTCATCAAATTTTATTTAAAATATAAAAGTATTATTGTTAACATAATATAATTAGGGATACTTACTCTTAACACCTTTTGTCTTCTTAAATTGAGTAATTAATAATTTTTTTGTATAGAACGTATCGATAAATAAAAATATAGATTTTACTTGCATTGATGGGCACCCAGGATAAGGCGTCAACTTCTGACTGGTCTGGGTTGTCGGTGACAGCGAGGTCAGGGCTCAAATCCGGGTAGGGTATTATTTTAAAATGTTTTGAATGGCTCTTTACACTCCCACCACGCAATTGTGTGTGCGTTTATTATAAATT
This sequence comes from Timema bartmani, assembly GCA_902151455.1. NCBI lineage: Eukaryota > Metazoa > Arthropoda > Insecta > Phasmatodea > Timematidae > Timema > Timema bartmani. The sequence continues at coordinate 135,495 of CABFWB010000131.1, read as the reverse complement.
TTACGCTCCTGATTTCTACCATATAACTATTAGTATGGATATGTAACTAACCTGGACGGGTAATTAGAACGCCTGCATAAAAATATTAAGACCCTGTTGAAATAGAATAGAACTAAACCTGTTAAGATCTTTAAAAAAACATACCATTTAGGGACTAATAAAATACCTTGTACTTACCGGTAATTAATAGCGAGTAAATAATATATAAAAACGAGCTACAAGATATAATTTTTTTAACTTTTCAAAGTTTTACTGAACAAATTTTTAGACACACTGGGGGAAATTAAATAATAAAAGGATATCGTATGTTACCGTGTCAAAAACTAAATGGTAGCTATTTAGAACGAAATAAAAACCCTGTCTTACGAAATGTTTTCCCTGATGTCATCGTAATAGTGGTTAGGTTCTCAATATTTATGGTCTGATTTTATGTCGAAAATAAATATGTCTTTTTTTATAGTCTTGCTCCCCCTTCCCCGCCCCTATTCTTTGCAGATCTAGAAATTCGTGTTGTAAAAATAGAGCCCTTAACTTGTGAAATATATGAGAACTTCATAAAAAAAAAGTTGTTACTATATAGAGGGTGGAAGGAGGAGGAGGGTGGTGTACAAATATCCAGATCAAGAAGCGAGCTTTTACGTGCATTTCACCGTCTAGAAGCGCCATTTTATGCGCAGCAAGGGAAATATTGTTTGTCATTTATTAGAATTCAATTGGAGTTTTATTCTCTTTCACGGATGTAATTTTAAATAAAATTATTGGATTTTTAAGAAATTAAACTATTTTAAGAAATATTATTAAGAAAAATAGTATACTGCACTTATTCAAGAAAGCATTAGTTGCTGAAATTATCAACTCTCTTAGTTTAATATTTGATTATCATTCTTAAACGAGGATTATATCAACGGCCTAAATATCCAGCTTAAAATTAATAGTATAAGAAGGAAGAATTTCTAAGAACTGCATCAACATTCTTCTGAATAAAGTATTAATAATCATAGGTCTTGTTGTGGCTAAATCATTCCCACCTGTCTATAGGCTATTGGAGGACAAATAGAAGTTAAATTGCGATTATTATTAATAGCTTATTTAAGTTGCTTAGCTTAGAATTACTAGCCTACACACAAGCAGTAGATATACAGTCTAATTTTCATAAAATATAGACCTATTTAACTGTAAAAAAATTGCTAGATCTACTTTCACGTATTCATAAGTCAAATCATATGCTATGCAGCTATCACTTTTTTTTAGCACCGCGTTTTACTACCCGTTCAGGTTATACGCATAGCAGCCACCACTACTATTTATTTGTTTGAGGTATTTAATGTGCACTTTATGAACCGATTGATTAAAACAGCACACGAGCATTTCTTTTAAAGAGAGTGAATTGGCTTACTATTCTTGCCGGGAAACGTAATTCCACATACTTTCCAGGATTTCTTTAAATTCCAAAATCGACATGGGACCAACGGCTTTACTTCCCCTCCAAAATAAGTTGTGCTACGAGTTTTTATCGTGGGATTGAACCCACGAACATCGGCTCCTGTGGTGAGCACTTTACTCTAAGACAACCGAGATCGATATCTATCATTATTATTAGCACCGCGTCTTACTACCCATTCGGTTTATACGCACTTACGCTAATGTGTAATGGTAGCGTGATTGTGAGATTAAATGGAGGACCTACAGTTTAACGTGGGATCCGAACCACGGTGGAGGCCTGACATTCCACACACTCACAAGTTGTGATTAATACACGTCTTGTCAGAGGTGTAGGAAGGGTTTGGCAATCAGATAAATCTGTGGCGGGAATTAGGATTCAACCACTAACCCCCAGCACTGAAGTCAGACACCTTACCCCTAAGCCACCAGGACACCTCGATAGCTATCACTTTTATATTACTAAACTTTATACGATCACTCTAATAAAAAAGTAAAATGTTATCAATGTATACTACAAAAAATATGTTTTGTATTTTATAAAGGGTTCTTCCTATCCCTACTAAATTCCTTCCATCCGTGTCGGTGGTTGAATGATCCAAGGCGTCACTCTCGCAATATATTGGACTGCTGATAGCGGAAATATTGGAGTTCTAATCCTGGTAGGGTGTATTGAGGGTGGTTTTTCATAATTGGTTTTCCACACAAAAGAAGCTACCCTTCCTCTAAGTTAAACCTTTCTAGCCCTTAACGCATTACCTTAATCAAAACATATTCATGAAACCCAAACGAGTAGTAAGACCCGGTACTAAAAATTAAATAGAAAAATCCTACTATTTCATGATTATTGCACCCGATTCCAACCTGGTTGTGTAGAGTGGGCCACGAGTTCAACCACCAACGCGGAAGTTTTATTTTAAATCAGTTTAAAAATACTTATTAATCAAACTAAATGTGTAAAGNTCTGAAACGCTCCCTTCTAGAGACTGTGGAATCCTTTGTTTTAAAAGGTTACGTATTGAAAGCGACCCTGCTCAAAGCGACCAAAAAAACTTGTGTGTTCAGAGCGACCAAACATGTTTTTAAAACTAATCCAATTGAGTGAGCTAGGTAATTGTCAAAATTAACATGTAAACGAAAGAATTAAAACAAAAGCTAACCTAACCTAACCTAACCTAACGTAACATAACATAACCTAACCTGACCTACTTAAATCTAATGAATTAGGTTAATCTGCAAGAAAACGGGGCAAGACCTACATAAAACTGGATAAGAGAATTTATAACATTTTCCGGAACTTCGAAAAGAAGAAGGACTTTAAAATATGTCTTAATGCATTAAGCTACGTGAATAAGTTAGATTAGAATTTTGTACTTGAGTATTATGAACAATGTACTTATAGTATTTAAGAATAAAAATAGTTACTGACAAATTATATATCTGCAACTAAATTCATTAAAGCAACAGGCCAGGAACGTAAAATAAAAATGACTCATAATATATTGTGGCTGCTTCCAACAAGCATGTTAAAAATTCTGGTCGCATACAACACGATTTTTTCTTGGCCACTAAGAACGCGGTCGCTTCCAACATGACATCGTTTTAAAACTTTTATTCTTTAATTTCTTCTCCCTGCTTTCATTGTGTAGCTTTATGCGACTAACACACTGTGCAATACGATTGATTGATTGATTGATTGATATTTTAACAGATAATATTATACAAGTATTTACATAAGTCAAACTATATTTTCGCGTATTAAAAACAAATATTCGAGTTACAATTTCTAAGAGTCGACCCAATATTAAGGCGGATTCCACTCTGCCATCAAAGTTTCAAGAGGGTGGATTTTTGGAAACTGTCCAACTTGTCAAATCGGGGAAAGGTCAGACCGTGAAAGCATGGCTGTCAATGTTTGACATTAAGCTTCTACGGGCACGCACTATCTCTCAGGACCAAGTAGCCAATGGTGTACCAAATGAAAACTATTGTAATAAAAAGGGGAGAGGGGGGAAGAAACATATATGCAACATCAGTTTCTTTATGAGCCAATGATGATTCTAAATTAGGAATGTGTTTTATTTTCCAAATAGCTCTCTATTTTATTGTCTTGTTATTTGGCGTACACTTTCAAAACTCAGGGCTGTACCAAAAGGGAAATTAATCACCAACTTAATCTAGGCGAGTCAATATATTACTATACATCCCGTATTTATGTGAGTAATTAAACAATAGATAATGACCCTTCTGTTATATCTTCATTATATGTACCCTTCATCAAGAGTCTAGATTTTAAGGTAGAAAGCTTACCTCTCATTATGACACTATGGTAAAGCTTTTAAGATATGGCCATAGTGTAATCCGTCAAGGTAAGACCACCACTACCTTACAGCATAAACTTAGCATACGTCTTACCTTGACGCTTTACACTATGACCCTATCTTGTAAGCGGCGCTGGAACAATGCAGGGTAGTCTTGCTACCCTTCAAGCTAAACAATGGGAATGTTATTAACTCAGGTAAGCCAAAATCTGTAACTGCTTGAAGTTAATATCAGGAATTTAAACATTTTAGAAAACATTCTAAGCTTGAGAGCAAGGAGCGTTATTTAGTATAAGATTTGAGACTTTGTATTTTATTGCAAAATCTATAAGTCAAAGTAATGGTAGTTTAAATAAAATTAAGGTAATTTGAAACTTTATGTTGGAATGAAAATGTTTGATTAATAATTATAAAGTGTTTACATACAATAAAAACCTATGGTAAGCATAAAACTAGACAAGAAATATGCTATATTGGGGCTGGTAAAAGATTTATTTATCTAATTACATTGAACTGTTAAAATTAATAAGTTAAGGATAAATAACAAATATATCTTATTGAATTCACTGATAATCTTGTCTCATCCAATGTGACATAAAATTATAAACATATTAACACTTTACTTTTTCAGGGATTTAAATCTAAACGACTGATAACTTCATTTATTTGGAACACACAATCTTGATTAATTTCACAAGTACTAAATTTAGTTGAGTTGATGAGACGTTAATCAAAAATTTAATCACGTTTTTTAAATATTGAATTCATACTCGGCTGCTCTTTCTTTTACTTTTAATTTTAAAGAAGATTTTCTGTATTTTTTTAATTCTATTTTTATTACAAGAGTAAAGGTTCTTGAAAAGTAAATGCGAGCAGTTCCGCCTTTGAGGCAGATTCTAAATTATTCTATTATAGATTTAAAAGTAAAATGGCTGAAACTAAAAAAAAATACATGTATATAGTTAATCGACTTTATAAGTCCAATGGATATAAAAAACCTTCAAAAAAACTAGTTTGTTTATTGAAAACTCTAAAGCGATAAAAAAAATTGATTTACTTTAAGGTGCCCAAACATTTTGGCTAGTCAGCATATCAGTTATTACTATAATTCTGTTTTAGTGTCACTTTTTTTGTCTCTTTTGCATCCCTAGTATACTCTCATTGATAGAAAAATGGACTTTCTTGAACCTAATCAAATATTATTATTATTAGCACCGCGTCTTTCTACCCGTTCGGGTTATACGCACTTACGCTAATGTGTAATGGTAGGGTGATTGTGAGATGAAATGGAGGACCTACAGTTTAACGTGGAATCCGAACCACGGTGGAGGCCTGGCATTCCTCACATTCACAAGTTGTGATTAATACACATCTTGTCAGAGGTGAAGGAAGGGTTTGGCAATCAGATAAATCTGTGCAATCAAATATTATTCTTGTTATAAAAAATTTTAGTTTGTAGCCTAAATAATTATGTGTACGTTATTGTTTGACAAAATATCCGCAACTTTTTTTTTTTTATGAATACAGCTCGAGTAGTGTTTTTCTATTGTTGCAGAAAACTTAGAAACCCCCACTAAATTCTTGATAGTCTAGGGAGACGTCTTAAGGTAGATAAGGTAGGAGTTTAGGGAACGCGAGTTAATGGCAGTGGTTTTATAATAAACCATTTTATTTGGTTAAAATAAATAAAACATTGCTCTAGTAGAAACATAGTTTAATTTGCTTCACATGATAATACTAATAGTTCCTGAATATCTATCATAACCCACTTCGGTGGCCGCGTGATCTAACGCGCTACTTTCCTCTTAGACTAGACTGCTGATGATGGGGAGATCGGGGTTCGATCCTAGTCGAGTGAACCGAGGGTGTTTTTTACTAAATGGTTTTTCACTCTCCTTCCACGCAAATGTGGGTGCACTTCCTGGCGTATAATCCGAACGGGTAGTAAGACGCAGTGCTAAAATAACCCATCATGAGCATAGCGGCATCAGATGAGAAACTTTTTAAATTATGAGAAAATTGTGTAATTAGATTCAAGGACACCTTTGACAGATATTCAACAACTGTAAGGTAGGTCACCATGTGTAGAAAATTAAACTCTATGTTTCTACTGGAGAATTATTTGCTTTATTTTGACAAAAGAAGTGTTTTGATATTAAATCTGCGAAAATACTGCCCTGTACTCGCCTTACCTACACTCCCGCCTTAAGGGATGTGTGTTTGTTCTTATAAATATTTGAATAATATAGGTTGGCCAAACTCAGTTCGCGCTGGTAAAGTGTTACAAACAAAACATTCGATAAATTGTATGGAAAAACGCCACTAAAGATAAAAAGTTTTAAGCGTTACTCTAGATACATATAACTCTCTTTCCAATCAAACTTGATAGCTTTTTAAAGTAGGCCCACCCTCAGGCCTGACTGGAAAGCTAATATATTTATATTAATTGTATGATTAATGCAATTATTTACATGACATACTAGCTTTATTTAAAACAGTATTTTTATAAACCATAGTCTTATTTATTTTTGACACTTCGTGTATGAATGGTTAGATTGGTTAGAGAGGTGCAAACATTTCCCCCAATGATATAATACCAGGTTCTAGACCAGGCTGTGCCAATATCTTATAAATATCAAACTCGTTTGGTTCCTACTCTCTTAGTTGTAAAACAAAGGCCAAAGTTCTTGTTGTTGTGATTTTCCAAAGATTGATAAGGATTATCAACATACTAGCACTTAAATCAGGGTTGCCACTATTTTATTTCTGCCAAATTACCTGTGTTTTCCAGGTTTTCCAGAAGGAACTCTTAATTTCCAGGCAGCTTGGGTTGAAAAAAAAATCAATTTTTCGTCAAATTGACTAATGTAAAGCCATGTAACATTTATTTAAAACATGATAGTTTTTGATTAATGGGGAAATACATTTTCTGTCGTTTCACAACCATTGTTTAGGGAGTAATAACTAATAAGACATGTTTGAATAAGCGTGCTTAATTCTTCAGCCCACTTTTTCGTCCATCCAAATATTTTAAGCTTTCAGTTAAATATCCCAAATTAACAAATATTCCAATATTTTTACTAGATTTTACAAAACTCTCGGTGTTTTTTCGGTTTTTTCCAGACACAAAAAATTAAATTCCTTATGTTTTCCCGGTTCTCGCGCTGCATAGAGACCCTGTTAAATGCACTATCTAAGAAAAGGCGGCAGACTTAACTTTACCATTAAAGAGTATTATTATTATTATTATTAAATAATTATAATCAACACAATATAGTTTCTCACCCTCTTCCCAGGAAAATTCCTTTTCATTTCTCTTAAAGTTTGTTCAGAGAATCCTGTTAATTTAGTTGAAATGAATACATCCCTAAACCGCAGGCAGTATCGTTAATATGTTGTGTCTAAAACTGAGTGCAGACTCCACAGAGGGTGTGGGTTTGAAACCCAGTGGAATTTTCACATGGTACGAAGTCAGGGGGCGTATGAGGGATTCAGGGTTTGCCAAAAGTAGGATCCAAGGTGTTGATATCTCATTCAGAGTCTCTCTCAAAACCGCTTCAGTGGTCGAATGGTCTAAGGCATCACTCTCGCATTAGACTGCCCTGCTGAAGGCGGAGAAATCGGAGTTCGAATCCACTTAGGGTCTACTCAAGGTGGTTTTCCCTAAATTGTTTCCCAATTGCCTTTAAAGCAAATGCAGGTAGATTACCTTTAAAATGCTTCCTTTCCTCAGCCTTACCCTATTAGAGTAATTATCATAATAAATGGGTATAATCTGAACAGGTATTAAGATGCGGTAATTAAAAAAACCTCTAAAAATAAAAATTTTAAAGATATTACCTACATGGGCTGGCGTAGGAGAAATTTAAATAAAACGCACCACTAATTTATCGGTAAGAGGATGAGAAACCCTCAATGAAAATAAACTTCACTGCAACCTCGTGGAAATGACCCCCGGGCGTTCAGATTTGAGTGGGGAGTGAAAACCCCTTTGCAAACGATGCTGATATATATATTAAGTTACTTCGCCATTTATGGCACTTTGGTATTTTGTGAAGTATTTTCACAAAAAAAAAAAAAAGCCTGACCAATTTTATTTGTGTCTTGTGATTCAAGACGAACTTGTAAGTTGGCACCGTACTAAATTGTTTTACGGGTGAGGAGCGATTATTAATCTCTAGTTCACGGAATGTTGATATCTAAGGCTAGTATAAACCTTTCATTCTACCCTTTCCCTCCACGCCCCCCTCACCTTCCATCAAGCACCTTCGTCCGTCCAAAAAAGTAAAGTTGTGTGTAATAGGTTTACGTGAGTCCCATAATAAATGTATGACTGGTAATACAGAGTGGCGCAAACATGCCACACGAGCGTTGTGTAGCTTTGAGGCGTAAGTCCGGTGTTATATTTAGACTCTCTTTACTTGTTGGGGGCTTCACCCACGCAAATTTGGGTGCACTTCCTTTCAATTAAACCTTCCTAAACCATCAGTGTAATTAGTACATAGTACATAGATTCAAGGACACCTTTGACAGATATTCAATAACTGTAAGATGGAAAATTATTTGATTTATTTTGACCAAAGAAGTGTTTTTATATTAAATCTGCAAAAATACTGTCTTTTACTCGCCTCATAAATACCGCACCGACTTTAAAGTTGCTCAGCCATTTTGAATTTTTTTCTGGGGTTAAAAAAAATGTGTTTTTACCTTTTTGGAATTTTCACGTCGGTTACAGGCTATAAGCTATAATTTTGCCAAATTTCAAGTTTCTAGCTCATCTGAAAGTGGGTAAACATTAATGTCAGTGAGTGAGTCAGCCATGTGGCTTTATAGTAGTATAATTCGATGTACTAAGGTGTTGGGTTTTTTTCATCTATAGTGGCGTCTATTCTCTCTTTAATCAAATGCGGGTGAATATACTCTTTAAAATAATACATATAAAGCTTCGTTGTGAAGAAAATTAAAATATAAGCCTGCACTCCTTTTAACGTCAAAGCTAATAACATTATCTTGACTAATTACACCATGGCTTTATCTTATAAGCTGTGCCATATTGGAACTAATCAAGGTTCGGTATAAAAGAAGGTTACATGCTATTATTAGCTATTTTCGTTTAGAGAATATATATTTTATAAAAACATTTGCATTTTTTTTTCTAATATATGTTTTATTTTATTTATTTAACGTGCAATTTATAAATACACGGTTCTATTAGAACTCAACCGATAACCCTTAACGACCTTCATAAGTGGATACATGGACCAAGACGTCAGTTTCGTGTGGTCTAGGTTTTTAATCGCTGAACCTGTATTGCAGTATTACTATTAATTCACACATTTAAACACACAGGTTATTAAGGGTTTAGTCTTATGAATAAGAATTAGAGGTATATTTTAGACTAAGTGAACCCGCATTAGGGTAGAGAGGTGATGAGAAAACTATATACGAGAATTCTCCCTCCAGGGACTCAAACACAAACTCCCCTTCAACAATTACTTTGTGGAATAAGAATCTAACACCCTAGACCACGCAGCCATTGATGCGAGTTTAGGAGTGTTTATCACTAAGCCTTACACCTTAGGAACTAGAAATTATTAGTTATTTTAAGTTACTTTTATACCTCATTGATAGGTATAGCTTTAAACAAAGTAGATTAAAATGCTTGTCACTATTTCAAATATATATAATTTTCTTAGCACCACGTCTTACTACCTGTTAAGGTTATACGCATATGTATTAATTACGCTAATGAGTTAGGGATTAGGAAGGTTAAATTTAGAGTAAGTGTATTCACATTTTCGTGGAGGGAAAGTGAAAATTTACAAATTATAACACCGCGTCTTACTAACCGTTTGGGTCATAAGCTTAAGTAATAATTACTCTAATGGGCTAGGAATTTGGAAGGTTGAATTTGGAGGAAGTTAACCCATATTTGCATGGAGGGAGAGTGTAAAACCATTTAGGAAAAACCACCCCCAGTTCAGCCGAGAGAGATTCGAACTTCGATCTCCCCATCCTCGGTAGTCTATCTCAACACGAAACCAGCGCGTTAGCTAACTACGACATCGAGGCGGGTAGGAGGGAGAGTGGGAAACGATTTTGGGAAACATTCCCTCCCCCC
>CABFWB010000131.1:110518-124919 GCA_902151455.1 Timema bartmani | reverse complement strand
GCCTAAAGTGCGAGTCGATACTAAATACAGGACGACACCTACCTAGACCAAAATGGAATGGGCCAGTTTCGCATATGAAACTGGCCCATTCCATTCAATTTCAGGTAGGTGACGTCTTGTATTTAGTATAGCGCCGCACTTGAGGCGTACTAAATCTGACTATGAAACTGGCCCTTATATTTGTGGAGATATTGACCACACTAAAACAAGTGAATGGCAACGCTGTTTCCTAATGATATCCATTCTAGTTAATGAGTATAGCCCGAACTGGTACTAAGACGTGGTGAAAAATAAAATTCGTTACTAATGTATGTGACGAAGTAGTGACAAAGTAATAATTCATCTATCCTTTTCTTGGTTAAACAAGTAAATATGTCGTGTCCTGTGGTATAGTCTAGAAGACAAACACAAACAAATACATACATTATTTGATTACTGTGTATAAAAATCGATACATTATGTTTGTTTACAGGATCACTTCTGATGAATGAATACAATTTAATTTAGTGGAAAATGGCAATCTGAATAAGAGTATCGAACTAGCAATTCCTGGTTCGTGCGGCCTTGGATTCAAGACAAACAAGGCGAGCTTAGTGGTAGAGCATTGGCTCCCTAAGCCAAAGGTCACGGGTTTGATTCCTGTGTACGAGTTATTATTTTTCCCTTAATCTTTTTTTTTAGCACCGCGTCTTACAAACCGTTCGGGTAGTACGCTTATGTACTAATTACGCTAATGGTTTTAGGGCTTAGGAAGGTTATATTTATAGGTAGTGTACCCGCATTTGCGTGGAGGCAAAGCGGAAAAGCATCTTGGTAAAAACAACCTCAGTACACCCGAACGGGTGACCTGGTGGTCTAGGGGTAAGGTGTCGGACTTCTGTGCTGGGGGTCCGGGGTTCAATCCTCGGTCCCGGCACAGATTTATCTGATTTCCAAACCCTTCCTTCACCTCTGGCAAGATGTGTATTAATCACAACTTGTGAATGTGAGGAATGCCAGGCCTCCACCATGGTTCGGATTCCACGTTAAACTGTAGGTCATCCATTTCATCTCATAATCACCCTACCATTACACATTAGTGTAAGTGCGTATAACCCGAACGGTTAGTAAGACGCGGTGCTAATAATAATAATAATACACCCGAACGAAATTTGAACCTTGATCTACCCGTCATCGACAGTCTAGTCTACTGCGAGAGTAACACGTTAGACCAGTGGTTCCCAACCTGGGGGCGATCGCCCCCAAGGGGGCGATTTGGGTTATCAGGGGGGCAATAAATAAGCGGGGGGCGATTTGGGGGCGATGAGTATTCAAAGGGGGAAAAATTAAAATAGTACTGTACAATAGAAGTTACTGTCAACTTAATTTTTTCCAGATTCCAATTTTAAAATGAAAACATGTACTCCTGTTTTTTAAATGTACGTCAATGATCTTAGTTAATTATTTCACTTCTTTGTTCTTAAAAAAAATCTGTAAAAAATGTACATTTTAATTATTTATTTTTTATTTCATTTAAGAGTGACCGGATAAAACTGCTTTGGTTGTTTTTATAAACGGTTGTAAAACTGTTTAAAATAATAAAACTGCTTTATTATTTACACTTTACTTCAAATTAAAATTAGGCATACAATGAAAATGAAAAGGGGGCGATAGGTGTTAGTCAACCTCCAGAAAGGGGAGATGGGCCACAAAAGGTTGGGAACCACTGCGTTAGACCATATCGCCACGGAAGCAGGTTTTCACTTGATTGAAATATATTAATGTTATATACCAATTGAAATATATTAATGTTATATACCATGTTTAGGAAATGATTATTAATCATATTTAGTCTCACATTACAAACCTGACACTTAATTGATTTATTAAATTAGGTCTCATAGTGAAATATCGACGGTCACCACTATTACAATCCAAACTATTCTGATGCAATTAAAATGTAGACAGTTAGATAATTATAGCCTAGGTATTTACTAGTACAGTGTCATAGCACATAATTAGATTCAGTCACAATCATACTTTATGACTGCCATTGTATACGTTTCATGCTATTCAATAAACCTCGCATTCCATTGGTTATCATTATGTAGATGATTACCTTCCCACAAGTGTTAGTTTTTTTGATTAAAAAGTAATCGAATCGCTGGTCACGTAGTCTAACGCGTCACTCTAGGATTAGACTAGATTTTCAGTGACGGGAAGATCGAGGTTTGGATCTTGGTGAGTATGCTGAGTGTGATTTTTTTCGTATATGCTTTCCAACGCAACCTCCACGCAAATTCGGATATATTTCCTCTGTATTTCTGCCTTTCACGTCTTTATTCCACTAACGTAATTAATGTATGCGTTGAGGTAAAGTGGGAAGTCATTCACTCTCAATAAACACGTCCGGGATTCGATCTCCAACCTTCTCAGTCATGAAAAAAAAAACAGATTTGATGAAACTAACATCTTTGTTTGCATGCCAATTAAAAATTATACAAATTAGTCAACTATTCGAAATTAAACTTCATGGAAACTTGAACATAAACTTTTAGAAGGGAAACGAGGGCTTGATTCTAAAACGTTTATGTTTCATGTCGCAAAATTTAAAACAGGTTTCCGGTCTACTTGGCTGAGTAAATATCAATCGTAATAGTAAATACTTGTCCAAACCAAAGGTCAATAATCATTTGCTTGAGTGTTAAAATCAAATTAAGATACTAATTAAATTTACTATTAAATCCACCTTGAAAAGATTATATTGTTTAGAACCAAAATTTTATACAAAACACCTTTAAATAAAATAGTTATATTTATACAAAATGCTATTTTGTTGCAAAACTGTATATTATGTAGAATGTATAGCTTAAGGGAAATTGTAATTGTTTAAGGTGGTAATGTAGGTAGCGCTAGAAAAGGCTAGTATTTTTGCAGTTTTTATACAAACAATTTTTTTTTGTCAAATAAATCAAATATTGCTTCAGTACAAACATTAAGTTTAATTTTCTTCACCTGGTTAATATCAACAGTTCTTGAATATCTATCAAAGGTGACCTGGAATTTTATAACAAGTTTCTCATTTAATGCCGCTATTATCATGACAGCTATTGAACAACTCTTGATTTCTACATTTGAAGAAAATTAAACTCATGTTTGTACCGGATAAATATTTTATTTATTCTGGCCAAAAAAATATTTTGTCATAAAAAATGCAAAAACGCCGGCCTTTTCTCACGTTCCCTAAAACCCCTCCCCTTAAGATCATAATAACCAAACGTTTTCTTAACATTTTTAGGGGAAATAAAAGTTAGCCCAAAAGCTGAATAGACTCAAATTTCACCAAACGAATTTCTAATTTTACTAGAAATATTATTTTTGTGAACCAATCGACAAAATAAATGTCAAAAGTAAACTAATTATATCTTGAAACGAAAATTATTGATCGTAAAGTAGGGTTTAACTGAATAACTTTAGAGTTATTATGTAAAGGGCAACAAAAAAAAAGTTTAATAAAACTTGTAATACTTTCTCTGTATGAGAAAGAAAAACTTTTAAAAATCAATAAATTTCTTCATATGTTCAATATAAAGAGATTCCTATATAAAAAGAGGTGTACAGAAAAAAAAAAGTATTTGTATAGTATTCGTTCAATGACAATATAAACTTATTTTACGAGAAATAAAGGATGAAGGTATAAAAATATATATATATATATAAGAGGAAGGGAGGAAATTTTTGGAGTTTTCGATCAGCAAGTCTGTGGGTCATAAATTAGACCGATAGCCCAATACGATCGGAATAGAAGGCTCGTAAAAACGGATACAAAATAGTTTCAAGAGTATTTTATGGTTTCTGTCCTTCTTTCTTTTTCGCTGTACATCTTCGTAAATCCAGTGAAGTTGCATTGTAAAACATGAGACCAATAGTCCTATAAAAGCAAGTCAAACATGTAATCTACTGTTGATAGCTTTTCATGGCAAACCAATCAAAGTTCAAAAACGTAAGTTTCCTTCTCTAAATATATATTATACTGTTCTCTTTTTTTTAAATGCACACTGTACACATGCATATATATAGCGTTTATTATTTAAAAAATTAGAGATACGAAGAGGTCACTTTTTAAATGTAAAATGAAGTTAAATCGAATAATGAAACATGCACAGAAAGGCAGAAGTCAAATATAATATTTTGTTATTGTTACATAACACAAAGTTCAGTTTTTAAATATCCGTAAAGTGCATCGAGGTAAAGAAAAAGATTTAGAGATCTTAACAAAGATAATTTTACCATTTTATGTTGACATATCTGAATCTGTTCACGTTATAAATTTTATTTAAGATCCGATAAAAGTTAAAATACTGTTTCGTAGATGTTCTGAAAATGATTATAATATGTTGAATTATGTTATATTCAATGAGATATTTCAATTATTTTCATAGATAAATATAAGTTTTATTCTTACTTCAAAATTTTACAAAGATGCAAATATTATTGAGCGTATCAAAGTCAAAGCGAAAATATGGCCTTCGACTTCGATATTTCGGAACTTTGTACAGCCCTGTTTAAAATAAATAGGATTTAAGCTCTAATCTAGCAGTAATGGTGTACAAGTTTTAAGGATATTTGCAATAGAGCCAACACAATTTAAAAGTTAATTTTATAAATTTATCTGTAGGAAACATTATTTGAAGCTTAAGTACCCCTCCCAGGTAGGAACGTGATAAAAGGCCTCAATCTTGTCTTGCCTGGTTTTCCTGTGACGGGTAGGTCGGTGGTTAGATTCCAGGTGGAGTGTAAATTTTGCTTATTTAAAGTGAATAGCCTTAAAGTGATTTCTATGAGAAAATAAGAATTTCCATTTAGTTTTGTGATGATAAACAAAACCTAGATTTAAAAAAAGATGTAATCAAAATTGTTATAGTGAATTTTAAGAAATTCAATGTTTTCTCTTTTTTTCCCTTTAGTAAACTACTCTCTGTTTTAAGGTTAGATATCTAATTTTAAAAAATGGGGTGTGGCTGTGTTATGGACACGGCCGTGTGTTGTACGTGAATACGTTTAAACCTAAACGAACATCGTAGCTTCTCCGAGTCAAAAGTTATACTAATTGCAAATCTCGATACGCAGCAAAATAACCTCAAAATGGCGGCGCTTCCCCCTCCACCGCGAGCGATGCGTCACTGTTCTCGCTTATAGTAATGAATTATTTGATCCTTTAGCTATCCAGTGGTATAATTTAATTTTGGATTTAGAGGAAAGATTTGAAACTACAACACCAAACTGTATCCCCCGATTTTGTTATCATTAGGTTTTTTGGATTGCCCCCGTATGGTAGCAAATTTAAAGACGTATTCACGTCAAAACCTTTTGGCAGCCCTATGAAAACCCTAGTGAGCAAGTTTTAGCGTGATCGGTAAAATAGTTTCGGCTCTAGACCTAGATACAAAGAGACCACGAAAACCACTTTTTCGGTTTCAGGGGGTCATTAAACGTCATCATTTATCAAAATCCCAAGTTACATTTTTTCCCCCCAACAATCATAATATTTCTTTCTCTGAGGGGTCAAGAGAAAGTAAAAACTAGATAATATATTCATGAAGAAAATTAAAACTTTTGTTGGCGTTTTAAAACCACAAATGTTAGGACAATTAATGATTTTACATAAATAACTATTTGGTCAGAAATTAAAGTTTATAACCTGTATATATTATTTTAAGTTTAAATATTTTAAAATACTTTATTATTTATATAATGTATAAATGGCTTTTATTTTATAGTTCTGAAAATTTGTCAATACATTTTTCTCTAATAAATTTTTTCATTTGACATTTTTCTTGACTTAATCAGACTTCCATCGCCCTTATTGTTTTCAGCGCCGTGTATTCACACTTCAATGTTATCCACACGACTATATTTTCAAAGTTTTATTTATTGAAACCAACTACTTTGACAATAAAGTCCTTTACCATTCAAAACAAATATAATAAAATTCACACCCCGAAAAACGTGATGAAATTTTACACGCAAAAGAATTTTGAAGGTTTTATTTTTGTTGTAAAGTTTGTGTGACGTAATTCAATATAAAACTTTCCGCCAACGTCATTCCTACATAGAAAGGACTAACAATCATCAGAACACGTAATAGTTCAGGAGTCACGTGGTCAATAGTATTTTTTAAGTTACTCATAGATCTAAAAATGTCATTTTAAATTAATACATCATTGCAAACAAATAAAAGACAAAAAAAAAGGTAAATGACAAGTTTTATTTTCATCACATACATTCATATTATTTGATTGGTTGTGGTGTAAAATAATAAAACAATGGTAAAGTTAAATTGAATTTTCACGTGAGTAAAATGTTTACTGTTAATTTGGACCTATATGTATATTTGATTGCCTTTTTTTATACAGACTGGCTGATTGATTGACAGTTTGGTAGAATTTTGACAGATACATTTGATCCAAGGCTCAGTGTTGTCAACACACAATACCAATTTTACCAAAACATAATACAAAATAATGTTAAAATTAGTATTCATTGGGTTTTTTTATCAGCGCGTTTCACTATCTGTTCAGGTTATATGCATATACGATAGTTATGCTAATGGGGTAGGGATGAGAAAGGAAGGATTTTTGAGGTAATCTACAAGAATTTGGGTGGAAATAGAGTGGAAAACCATTTAGGAAAACCACCCTCAGTGGACCCAGTCGGGATTGAAGCAGGACAATACCACACGAGATTGACGCCTTAGACCATTCAGCCACAAAAGAGTGTAAGTTTAGTATTAAGACATGCAAGTAGACTGTAGCTGAGATTTTTAATTGATATATCTTAAATATTTTAAATAATTATATTGCATCTGGACACTTTAATTTCTTCATATAGTTAACTTATATTAATTAATTATTCAATAGCTTGTCTAAATTAGTTAATTTAAAAATTATTAATTAATTATGTACTACTAATTCCTTAAAATTGCGGAGAAAATAAAAAATACATTAAGATAAAACTCTCGGAGGGGTTTGACACCCCCTCCTATAAACACCACCACTCGGGACGCGCTGGTAGGCCTAATTGGTATAGTCCCCTCTACTTAATATGTCTAGCATGTGTTTTATTTATTTATTGGTAAATTAATAAGTTACGGTAATGTACTAAACGCTACCTTAATAGAATTTTAATTTTGGTGTAACACGCCTGGGCTGTCTACATATTTACACATATGAGGTACGTATGAAATAGATATATTTCGGAGGAAGGATTGGGAAGGTATAGTTTAAATTAATTATATTTGAATTTGCATAGAGGGAGAGTGGGAAACCACATAGGGAAAAATCAACGTGGACTCAAACTCTGACTTGACTAGACCAACTCTACGTGTAGTCCACGTGCCTTACCGATGCTCGTCTGTTATAATAGACCAAAGAACCTTTTATGACATTTCAAAAAAAAAATCCCTCGGCCTACTTTTATGCATATATAATCTATTTGATGTGTTTTCTAGGGATCACTTTTGACAGTTGGTATCAATTTCAACACAGAAACTAAATATAATGAACGTTTGATAGTGTTGGTTATTCTAAAATAAAATATCTGCTTTTAAAAAGAATCTTCAACGAGCTTGAAGGCATATAAAATACATTTCTGACGGGACTTCAAAGCATTCAAATACAAAATTTTGAGTAAAATTGGGATACAAACGGTTTCAACTATGTTCTATGAGTTACCACTCCAGTATAGTTTATTATTATTTAGCACCGCATCTTACTGCCCGTTCGGGGCCAGTATAGTTAAATTTGTCCACTTAGACACGATCCCGCAACAAAACCACTGCATCGGCTAGGCCATGGTAAGTCCAATCTTCACCGCTGTTCTTGTCGAGTCGTTATTTATTTGAAACGAGGTAGAAACACTTAACTGTGTGAGCTTAATTTCCATTAGCTCGGCACAAAACTAATACGAATTCAATATTTTTGGAAGCATTCGATTTATTCTTTATTTATGAGCCTAGACTTTTCAAAGGAGTGAAATTTAACAAAATTATTATTGGAATTTTCTAATAAGTAAAAAAAAAAATATTTTTTTTATTTGGTAAAGTATCCTTAATTATTTGGTTCAAATAATGTTGACGTATTTAGAGTGTGCATATTTAGGGCATTTTAAACCAAATATGCAGACAGCTAAACAAAGCATTTGCTCACTAAATCAAATACAGTATTTGGAAATTATATTGAACATAATATTACTAACGACGATGCCTACTTGGAGATTTCGAAGCGCTTTTTAGAAGCGTTTTCCAAAGCGGGTTGCATCACATCTTGACGCACCTAAGCAGTTTAAGAACTATCACAGAAAGAGAGGGAAGAAAATAATAAGTTCACTCTGAGAGCGTTCTTGTTTATGTGCTGACAAAACCTTCCCTCTTCATCTGACGAGTTTACACAGTATTTTTAATATTTGGGCCTTGAAAACAATGAATTGCTTTTTATTGTTTCCTTTTCCTTGTTTCCTACTCTAGATAGACCTATGCTACCAAGGACTTTTTTTTAATATACATCCTGTCAGGCCATTTTAGTAACCAAACCAGATAGCATATGTTGTAGAGAATTTATAAAAACTACTTAAAGATACAAATAATAGTGTTGTGACAATATAGGACTAATTTTTAGCACTATTTAAAAAAAATATTGTTTTTGTTTCAACGTAATATCTTTAAAACTAATTGAGTACAACATTCATTAACTTGGGAAATCCAATATTTACAGGCTGTGACGTCACAGGTAGGCAACTTCCTTAACTAGAACCAAAAGCGTTAGAGAGTAGTTTGAGAGAAATTGCGCAATTTTGTTTGAGCCTTTTTTTAAGTCATATAATTTGAGTACGCTTATAATAAATGTATAAGGTAGTTGTTTACAGTATAAAGTTTTGTAAACAAAAAAAAAATCCTGAACCGTTCCGGATTGTACAAGGCGGGTGGATTTGAAAACCAGACTATTCAGAAGACTTACAGAACATCAAATATACTTCCGAGGGTTTCAAAAGACAACTGTAACATTTAGAAGCTTACCGAAATATCAAAAATATTACAAATCATGCTAAAAAATTTGAGGGTATGTACATAAGTTTCTAATAGTTAAAACATGACTCTGTGACTGTGTCAAATAAATACAGGATTTGAGAAAGATTTTCCCGTATTTCCAAATGATTTCCAGGATTTACGAAACACGAGTACTATCTCCAAAGTACAAACTGAGATGTACTTGTGGACAACCCTTTACATAAACCCCTTATTTCCTTTCTAAACGTGATTTACATAATCTAAGAACTGAGATAGAACGTAATATGGACTGTCTATTTCCCTAAGAGGCCTTCTTTCACTTCCCAGCGATAGCAAAACCTCACGTTCCTCTTCTTTAAAAACACGGAAGGGTTGATGGGAGGAGAAATAGAAGAGGGAGGGAGACTCGTGAGATTTATGTTACCCGAGGGGGAAATGCTACATTTCCAAAGCGATATATCACCATGCATTATATACGGCACATTTCCAAGACAAATTAGGGTTTGGACGGGGTTGAAGTGAGAGTAGTGCCGCATTGATAGGGTTCTTATTGTTATTACAATGAACGGTCTTCCTGATCTTTCGATCGTGAAATTGTTTTGGTGGACCGCACTAGAATAGTCGAATCTCTTGGGAGTTCACTTTAATTCAAGAATGGCCTTTGAGACATTTTACAGCAGAAAAGCTGTCAACATCACATTTTACTCTACTAATCATGAATGTATGGGGTATTTTTTGTCTTTTTTTTTTAGCACCACGTCTTTCTACCAGTTCAGGTTATTCTCATATATGTGTTAATTATTCTAATGAGTTAAGGATGAGTAAGGTTGAATTTAGATAAAATGTTCTCACATTCGCGTGGAGGGAGAGTGGGAAATTATCTAGGGAAAAAACCTCAGCATACCTTATTATGCTTCCGGGTTGTACGGATATGCACTAAGTATGCTAATGTGTCAGGGATGAGGAAGGTTGAATTTACAGGAAGTATACCTGAATTTACCCGCCTCAGTGGCGAAGTTAGCTAAAGCGCTAGTTTCGTGTTGAGCTAGACTGCCGAGGACGGGTAGATCGAGGTCCGAATCTCACTCGGGTGAACTGGGGCGGTTTTTCCTAAATGGTTTTCCACTCTCACTCCAAGCAAATACGGATTCACTTCCTATATATTCAACCTTCCCAATTCCTATCCCATTAGCGTAATTAGTACCTAAGCGTATAACCCGAATGGTTAGTAGGACACGGTGCTAAGTATTATTATTATTATTATTATTATTATTATTATACCTGAATATGTGGGACGAGAGAATAAAAATCATTTATGAAAAGTCACCCTCAGTATACCCAACTGGGATTCGAACGCCAATATTTCAATCACCAAACTGATTTACCAACACATGTAAAGCAGTTAAAAATGTAATTAACCAATAACCAAGACACAAACTTTACACCTATGTTATAGCATCAGGTCTTTATATAAATTAATAGAGCGACCAATGTGACCAATGATACAATTGTAAATATGCTTTGCGTCCATTTATGTAATCGCATATATTGTACAAACTTGAGAGAATGTAATGATATATTTTTACAAAAAAAAATTGTGTCAACTCTTTTATCATATTATATTTTATAAGATGGATAAATTTTCTTTTATAAAGAAAGTATGACTGTCTAATATATATTTTAACAAATCTATTGACTGAACTTTAATTATGTGTGTAATAGACATGCAGAATCAAATGATTTTGAGAACACTTTATTTAGTACTAATCCAACTAATCCAACAATACTTCGCGATTTTAAAAATAACTTTAAAATACAAATAATTTATAGACTTTTTGTTTAAATATCACTAACCATATTTAATAAGTGAACATAATAGTTTTATAATTAGTATCTCAGTGACAAACATAAATCTGTTTGTATTTATTTTCATCACCGTCTGATAAAATAATCAAGAGGCATTATTAATTATCTAACTGGACAATTGAAAATGTTTAATGAAACAATTGTGAATATCTGATTCAAAAAAACCTTATTCACAAATTATATTTTATTTTTATCAAACTACTACATACAAATAGTCACAATATAAAATATGTTTCTGTTTCTAAGTAAACTTGAAACTACACCTTGGCTCGGCGCACGAATAAAGTGCCTGATTCAGAACGAGAAAGTCCGGCTTAGGTGCCAATCGCTACGAATCGGGTATATTCTTTTCCTTCGTGGGTTTTCTGTTCTCCACCCAGGAAAGTTTTTCTTAAATGCCTTCTCTATATTCTTCTCTCTAAATAAGGCAATGGACGACATTGTATTTCGTGACTAGTCTCGTGACAAACAAGTGTTGGAATCGTAAAAAGTTTGTTAAAATGATAGCCCCGTGAAGGTATACTACTCGGCGTGCAAGCACGCTCAGCGGCATAGCTCGTACTACACTAAGGGGAGTTCTTTGAAGCACTGCCCACATACAAAAACACGTCTCCTCTATTAGCACCCTGTTCGGCCGTTGATTGCTTTAGTGAGGGCACATGAAGTTCCGATGGGTTAACATTTTAAAACTCAAAAATGCTATATAAACATTAAAAGATCCACACGTGGTAATAATAATAATAATAATAATAATAATAATAATAATAATAATAATATATTATTTTCAAAAGTTGACCCTGGTTATGATTTTCTTCTATCATTTAAAAAGGTATTAGGTCTATTTAAAAAGGTCTACTTAAAGTGAAACACTTAATTGATTTAAACGAGATTAAATTTTTTTCATTGCTTCAATTTTAAGCTATCAAATATTTGATTCATCAATCTGATGCATTAATTAAAATGTATAGTGAAAATGTATATTGAAATTCTATACGAGTTACTATATAAACACAATGGTTTGTTTTAAAACGTATTTTAATATTCATCCGTATACGTTTTACTTTTATATAAAGGACATTAGAAAATAAAACATTAGGTACGTACAAATAATTTTAGTAATCCCAGCTTGGTTTAGGGGTAAGGTGTCAGACTTTTGTGCAGAGGTCCGGGGTTAAATCCTCGGTCCCGGCACAGATTTATCTGATTGCCGAACCCTTCCTTCACATCTGACA
This sequence comes from Timema bartmani, assembly GCA_902151455.1. Taxonomy (NCBI): domain Eukaryota; kingdom Metazoa; phylum Arthropoda; class Insecta; order Phasmatodea; family Timematidae; genus Timema; species Timema bartmani. The sequence goes on along the minus strand of CABFWB010000131.1, from coordinate 112,778 downwards.
AGACGTGTATTATTTACAACTTGTGAATGTGTGGAATGCCAGGCCTCCACCGTGGTTCGGATTCCACGTTTAACTCTAGGTCCTCAATTTCATCTCACAATCACCCCACCATTACACATGAGCGTAAGTGCGTATAACCCGAACGGGTAATAAGACGTGGTGCTGCTAGTAATAATAATAATAATAATAATAATAATAATAATAATAATAATAATAATAATAATAATAGTAACCCCAGCTAAATAAATGCACGTAAGCACAAACTGTGACTATCCTAGCTGAAATACATGGTTCATTTGGACCAGGTTGGTAATAGGACGCTGGCGTGGATGTAAAACCCCTGTTAAATCTACCTTGTATGTTTGTTTAATTTTGACTAATGTATTTATAACCAATGTCTGTTCAATCACCTGATAGTTACGTTAGATTAACAACGTTGCCTACTTGGAGATTTCGAAGCTGTTTTGCGAAGTGGGTTGCATCTTATATTGACGCACCTAAGCAGTCAAAGCACTGTCATACTTAAACATCAATGTGCAAATTGTAAAGAAATGAAATAAAATGAGCATTTCACCCTGAGAAGGTTCTTGTTTATCTACTGATAACACTTCCCCTCTTCCTCTGACGACGTTACAGAGTCATTAACTCATACTATTTGCGCCTTGAAAACATAGATAGATTTGATTTTTAAAATAACCTTTATCTGGTTTCCTATTCTAGATAGATATATGCTATAACGGACTTTTTTTAATCTACAGAGTGGCCCGTGGAAAAGTAGCCCACCTCCTATATCCAGCAGGCGCCTCAATCTGAATTGGAGGAGGTCAATCCCCTTCCACCCCGTCTTGTGCTTTAGACAAGCAGTTCATTTACTCATTCTTCATGTCACAATATGGGTGGAAGGGGATTGACCTCCTCCAATTCAGAGTGAGGCGCCTGCTGGATATAGGAGGCGGGCTACTTTTCCGTGGGCCACCCTGTACATCCTGGCAGGAAGATTCCTACAGGATATTTTCGTGACCAAGCCAAATAGCCTAGGTTGTAGAGGATTCATAAAAAATACGTTCACAAGAATAATTATTTCAAGATAAAAAAATAATCATTTTGCGACATTGTAGGACTATTTTTAGAATTATTTAAATATGTATTCTTTTGTTTCAGCGTTTTATCATTGAAACTCGCGGAATAGAACGTAAATTCACTTTCATTGGAAATCCTATCTTAACCTGCCATGACATCACATAACTGAAAGGGAATCTTTTGATGTTTACGCTAGCTAGGTTATGTCATGTTAGGCTAGGCTAGGTCTGCTAAAATGAAAGGATGGTTAGGTTAGACTAGGCTTTGATAGGTTTGATCTTCAAAAATTGAAGATTAGATTAGGTTATTTCCGCATAAATGAAAGGAATAATTATGTTTATCTTAGTCCATACATCCTAATTGGATTGTTCCAAACGGGTTGCTTTTCGAGGATAGTAACTTCCTGCAGCAAATCAGTTATATTAACAAAGAGTGTGTGTGCCAACGTTAAAAGTTTTCAAAGACTATAATTGTCTGAATAGTACTTCTGAAACACTTGAGTTGATATGTAAATAAATATGAGAAGAACTACATTTGTAATGTGTACCTCTAGGTAAATTTCAAACACATGACCTCGAAGATAGATTAGGACAATATCGCCAACTTAGTGATAAGATTTACTATTTTTCGGCAACATAAGTTCCAAAGCCTGAACCTAAGCTAAAGATTTTGAGTTTTTTATATTTAAAATCAAACCCAAAAGGTAATCATAATTCTAAAATATTTCATATTTGAAGAAAAAGAGGATAAGGAAAATGTAGGTATCATCTAATGATCTTAATTTTTATGAAAATTTTAAAGTTGCTGCCATAGAAATCCCATCAAACGATCTTATTATGTTGATGCAGGTGTGCCGCTATTTAATGTATAAAATAAAACAAAAATGCTTGCACTATTTTAGTATTCATCCAAATGAAAGCGATATTGACATACAAATTCATCAAGGTGCCAGCCAGTCCTTAAATATTTTAGATAAAGGGCGGCTAAATATTCACATGGGTTTTTTATTTACATAATAACAATAATAATAATAATAATTATTATTATTATTATTAGCACCGCGTCTTACTACCCGTTCGGGTTATACGCACTTACGCTAATGTGTAATGGTAGGGTGATTGTGAGATGAAATGGAGGACCTACAGTTTAACGTGGGATCCGAACCACGGTGGAGGCCTGG
>CABFWB010000131.1:72053-108723 GCA_902151455.1 Timema bartmani | reverse complement strand
TATGTATGTATATATGTATGTATGTATGTATGTATGTATGTATGTATGTATGTATGTATGTATGTATGTATATATATATGTATGTATGTATGTATGACCTTTATTTTAAACGCTTATTTGGGAGAGACAAGAAAACCAAATTCTGGACGTTCCCTCTCAAAGAAAGCTCTTTTTTCTCTATCCGTAGCAAAATTGAAGATAATTAAGGTGTAGGGTGCACATATGTTCTAGCACTGGGCTATACTTTGTAAACAAAATATAAAGGTAAATAATAAGGCTCAAACATTCCTTCAAGCAAGTATTTCATATAGTTTTTTTTTTTAAAGAAAACCCGTTAAATATAGACCATTCCAATCGTAAATCGAATCTCGTGAGTGTTCTAAGTATCAATAAGCCTTGGTTGAACTTGAAAAAACCTCTCTAACTTATGTATATCTTGGAGGCACACATATTCCACCCCAGTGTGATGCAAACAAGCAGGACAAACATACAGCGGTGCTTATCCTAAAACTTGTTAACATTGAATGAAGGAAAAGAGGAGGGGTGAGCGGGGGAAGGAAGACTCGCAGTCCAAAGCACACAAGTGGAACATACCGACGAAGAAGAAGAAGAAGAAGAAGGAAGTCGGCTTTGAACATTTTCCACGCTTATGGTCTCAGAAAGCTCTACCTTATAAACTCCTTTCACACGCACACACGCACAAACACACACTACTTGTGCGTCGTCTTTTACAACAGCCTAGTGTCTAGGAGAGTTGACTTAAAACATTGCTGTATATATAAACTAGGTCAGAATGTTATAATGAAAGGGAAAAGAGACTAACTCCCTGGCCTCCTCCTTTGCACAGACTGTCATAAAGGGGTACACCCTAGAGCCCTTATTCAAAAACAACTAAGAGCAGTACAAAGATTCCAAGAAAGTTTAAAGAGCTTATAATGTTTTACAGTACTCTGAAATTGAGACCGGTGGTGCTATATCCCTTAGGACATTGGTTCCCAATTACCTACCAGTCAAGGACTCCCCAAGAGGCTCTTTGAGATTGGCGGACCCCCCCTTTTTTTTATCTAATCTATGTATAGAAAATAGCACACATCCCACCACCTCATATTAATAATTTATGTTAGAAAAGGTACAAAACTGGGGATTTGGCACAGTAAATCCGAGTCAAATGTGTTTCACATACTTTTATTTTCACACTAACTTTAGTTGTAATAATAATTAATTTAATAGTAATAGTTAACACAAAAAAAGGTTAATGCTACATGAAAATGTATTAATTATAAAAAAGTTCAGATTTATTCATTTGGCTCTAGTATTAGTGAGATAAGTGAAACCTCTTCTTTTTTTCCCCATCACTTCTTGAAGATCAGTTTGAAGGCTGGACATTTTGACTCGAAAATCCGTACGCATGTTAAGTTTATTTCTACACTTGTTATTAATGTAGTACAGTGCTGATTAATCATTATTTTAACTTTTTATTTTGTTAAATTTTGGCGGTTGTCGCGGACACCCTAGGAACAGCTCGCGGACCCCCGGGGTGTGCAGACTACCTTTTGGGAACAACTGCCTTAGGGAAATGGTGCATACTTAAAATTTGTAATTCGCTAAATGGACGAGTTAAACTGTTTTAAATTTATTAATATATCTTTATAAGTCGTCTCGATTATTCGCTTTCAAAATTTTTATATAGGATTATGCACTTAGATAAGATAATCAATCGATTTAGAGCTGCACAACGAGAGTATTATGTTAATTTCTACGAAAACTCTTGATTGTTCTTAGATACATTCTATTAGAGCACGCTGACACGATGAATCAAATAGCCGAAGCTGTTATTAATTTTAGAGAGGAATTCACCATCTAGATATCATATTCTGAAAATTTTAAAATTACACCTGAACACGGGAATTGAACCCGGGACCTTTGGTTTAGTACGCCAATGATTTACCACTGAGCTATCCAGGAGTCGTCCCGTGCCCAGGGTCATTCTTCACTCGTATTTTAAGGCAGAGTCTATGATGAATGTGTGGAAATCGTCAGTTTTATTCACGAGCCATCAGATAACGCAGCCATCTTCGACTCTGTAGTTGGCTTATTACTGCCACTCGTACAATTATTATTATTATTATTATTATTATTATTATTACTGTACGAATAATATTAAGAATCAAATAGCCAAAGCTGTTATTAATTTTAGAGGAAATCACCATCTAGATATCATATTCTGAAAATTTTAAAATGACACCTGGACACGGGAATTGAACCCGGGACCTTTGGCTTAGAACGTTAATGGACTCCTGGATAGCTCAGTGGTAGAGCATCGGCGTACTAAGCCAAAGGTCCCGGGTTCGATTCCCGTGTCCAGGTGTCATTTTTCAATTTTCAGAATATGATGACATGGTGAATGTTGGTAAGAGTTGAATTCGCGGGCTTAATTCTGCCGGCCTTATTTCATGTTTGTATTCCTATGAATGAATCAGAAAAAGTAATAAATAAGACCATATCAAACAATATTTACTTGCAAACATTTTTTGTAACATAGCTTACCCTTGAACGTATCCATGATTTACGTCTTACTACCCCTTCGGGCTATTCGCATGTTTAAATTTATAGAGTATAAATGAGGAAAGTGTCGTTTAACGTAAACTAACCCGCATTTGCGTGGCATGACGGTGAGAAATAATTTTGGAAAAAAAACCATTTCGTTACATACACCTGGCCTAGATTCGAAAGCTGACTTCACCGGAAAACGAGGCCATATTAAACTAACGCCTTTTCCCAAGTGTAAGCCGGTGCGTACTTGTGCATCTCATATGAAAGCTGCATTTTTAGTTCAAATAAAATAACACATATGAGATCATAACGTTGCTAATGTTGTTGAACATATCAGAAAATGAAAATAATGAGCTTAAGGAAAGAAATATGGCTATTTTGAATTTTTGTTGTTATTTATACAAAGAAAAAACTATTTGTAAAAATGTATTCAACAGTTATTTCCTATTAATATACTGAAAATTAATATATAATAAGAATAAAACATTTAAAAATCTACTAAGAAAAATAAAGGTTTCAATTATTTACAAAATGAAAGCTTTGGCATAATTTAATTGTATTCACTTTTCCCCCTTAACCCCACGTATTGTACAAACAACGATGGAAGTTTTCGCTAATGGGGAAGAATAAGGGAAAGAAAAGGGGAAATAATAGGAAAAGAGAGAAATAAAAAAAAGATGAAGAACACTCTAGTAACTCTACCTTCTTTTGTTAAAAGTGAATTTTCTTTGTAAATTCTTTCGTGAATAATGAACGAAGGAAGTAAACGAAGAGATAAATGATTTGTATCATGAGGATATTTGTAAAGAATTATTTTGATAACGCGAAGATGTTCAATTCAAACATGTTTAAAGTTGCTGTTTTTTTTAATTCCTAACATTCCCTCAGGGCTTATATCTGCCGCCCAGTCTTCATAATATGAAGCGAGGCGAGGTTTCTGCAGTTTCAATAAATTCAGGAGAAATGTTTTAGTAGGTTGGTATGAGTGACACTGAATGTCAATATTAAACTCACAGAGCAGAGGCTAGCAACTTATGGTAAGTGTACAGTAACCCCCCCCCCCCTGGGGGGAGGGGGGGAATACGGCGTATGCAAACGTGACTTAGCAAAAGAAGGCTTTTATTGTTTTCTCCCAAGTAAACCTAATTTGAACCAATTACACCAAACATTGTGTTTTTTTAAACAAGCCCAAGGTGTTGCATTAGCTATTTATTCCCATTAAAGTATACATTTAGTACTTTCATGTTTCCTCTCTTCTAAGCTTCAAATAAGTTATACTAAAGTGGCATGTGAAGTTTGTGAATTTTTTTTTTTACTGATATAATGTATGTGCACAGATTTGTTTAGCAAGTCATGTAAAGTTTATAACTAACTATGCTTGAAGACGTGTTTTAATTAAAATAACATAACTCCTTCCTGAGATAATATTTTTTTAAATATTACTACAACTAGGTAAAAGAATTTTAATTAATTAATTATTTTTAAAAAAACCTTTGTGCGTTTGAGATGTGTTTATGAAAGTAGAGGTACGCTACCGTAAAAATAATGAAAACCACTCTCGCAGAGATAATTTATTTTTCAATTGGTAGGTTCTAAACAAGGATTATTACTAACGGTCTGTTAACAGGGACGTTGTATTAGAGGAAGCGTCAGCGTGGAAAGAGAGTATGGAAATATAAGACTTGTCCCCAGACCAATATTTGAACCTTGACCCCCACTACAACGGGAAATCATGTCAATAATTGGATTGTCGCCACTAGAATTCAATAACAAATAAAAATATGTAATGTTGTACATCAAGTTCTTACCACACTCGATATCGCATTTGTTGTGAGTTCCGAATCCCTCATAGCTACCTATTAGAGGTATGCGAAGCTTCGATTTGGCTTCGAAACAAACAAGAGCTTCGACTTCGTTTCGAAACAATTTATGGCTTCGAAGCTTCGCCAATAAAAATGACAGCTAAAATAATCTATTTGTTTTCGATTATTGCAATTCTGAGCTGTTATATAATTTACAGATTAATATTCACAAAAGAAAAATATGAAAAAAATTGAATTGCATGTTGTGATAATAACTTAATTTTTCAGATTAACATGAAAAATTAGAGACAATTGTGCAATAAAACATTTTCCAAGTAATTTTAGTGCATAAAGCTGTATAAATAACCACAACATAATATTTTTTCGGGCACAAAACAACTATAAGAAAATATTCGAACTTCGATTCCACTTCGAGAATATTTTATATATTCGATTCAAGTTCACTTCGAATTGGAAAAGTGGACTTCGCACACCTCTATACTAGTTGTATAGACATATTGGGATTGAGAAATATTTTTACCCCAACCGGAACTTAAGCAACAAAGTCTTAAGAGATGAGAGTAAAACGGTAAAGGCAAATTTACTTATAATTCTCAGTCACAGAATGATATAGTAATACATAAATAATAATTTTACTAGTTATTTTTTATGTCTAGAGAGAGTAATTTAATTTGATAACTTAGAGCGGAACTATACCGTCATATTTCATTCATAAAATAAAAGTTATTATTTTATAAAATAAATATGATGTAAGAGTTTTAACAGCGTCTTTCAAAATTTGTACTATAAATGTGGTTACAAACATTGATTTTGATGGGGGGGTTTTTTCTGCTGAAACTTGACTTCGATTGTTGCGAAGCTAAAAGAAACGGCCGTGGGTTCAACCATGGTTTTGTAGACGTAATGGAAAAGGAATTAATACGAGTAGCTGTACATTCCAATTTTGTGGTCTAATGATCCAAGACGTAGCTCTCGAAATAAAAGTGGACTTCTTATGTGTACATCTTATTTATAATTCCGGGGTTGTTTTTCCTCTCTAAATGGTTAACCACTCTCCTTCCACACGAATGAGGGTACAATTCCTCAAATTTGACCTTCCTCATCCCTAACACATTATCGTAATTAGTGCATGTGCTAGTGTAGTACCAACCTTAAGGAATACATAAAACCCACTAATTTTAAAATTGTTACTTAGATATAAGCTCAAATATAACTGTCGGCTTATTATCTAAAATTTATATATATATATATATATATTTAGCACCACGTCTTACTACCCGTTTGAGTTATACGCTTATGTAATAACTACGCTAATGGTTTTAGGTATAAGTAAGGTTATATTTAGAGGAAATATACCCACATTTGTATGGAGAGATAGTGGAAAACCACCCTCAGTACACCCGACCGAGATTCAAACCTTGATTCCCCCGCCTTCGGCTGTCTTGTCTACTGCGAAAGTAGAGCCTTAGACAATGCGGCCACCGAAGTGGGTCTTATTATAATGAATACGAATCATATTGATGAGCAAAGTTTGTATGTATCTTCAATAATACAGTTGTGATTTTCAATATTGTATGATTATTAGTATTTGGGATAATTTTATAAAACACTAAAGCTTAACATATCATAACTCATTCCAGTTTAATACATTAATAGGTTTTAAACCAAGTTGACAACAAATTACCTGAAAGGTTAAATACAAAAGAAGAATTAATAATGCTTAGCACTACGTCTTACTAACTGTTCGGGTTATATGCTTAAGTACTAATTACGCTAATGGGTTAGGAATTGGGAAGGCTGAATATAGAGGAAGCTAACCCACAAATGCGTGGAGGGAGAGTGGAAAACCATTTAAGAAAAAAAGTTTACCCAAGCGAGATTCGAACCTCGATCTCCCCATCCTCAGCAACGTACATCAAGTTGGCCCACCACTTTCTCCAAATGAATTGAAATTGCTACAGTCCTTTGTGCTACGTTTGTGCTCATATGTGCCCGAAGCACAGTGTTTGTGCTATTTAATTACTCAAATTATAACGATTTTAATGTGGCGGGCCAACTTGATTTCAAGCTGGCCCAACACATTTTTTAAAACATCATATCTTGATTTTGATTACGCCAGTTTTTTGTGCTCCATTTGTGCTCATATGTGGTTGAAATTCAGCTTTTGTGATATTAAATTATGCCCGTGGCAACGATTTTAATGTGGCGGGCGAGATTGATGTTCAAGTTAGGTCGCCATATTTTCGAAATCAAAATTTTCTTACGCAATTTGTTAGTGCTGCGTTTGTGCTCATATGTGCCCGAAATTCAGCTTTTGTGCTATTAAATTATACCAATGGCAACGATTTTAATGTGGTGAGCCAGTTTGATGTTCAAGTTGGCCCGCCACATTTTCGAAATTAAAATTTTCTTACGCCATTTGTTAGTGCTGCGTTTGTGCTCATATGTGCCCGAAATTCAGCTTTTGTGCTATTAAATTACGCCCGTGGCAATGTTTTTAATGTGGCGGGCCAGCTTGATGTTCAAGTTGGCCCGCCACATTTTCGAAATCAAAATTTTCTTATGCCATTCGTTAGTGGTGCGTTTGTGCTCATATGTGCCCGAAATTCAGCTTTTGTGCCATCAAATTATGCTTGTTACAACGATTTTAATTCTGCTGTCCACTGTTGTGAGGCGAAGTCAGGCGGGGCGGATTGCTTGGTTGGATACTGAGGGGAAGATAGATTTTGCGTCCATTGGAGCGAAGCGGGAAAGCTAACACTGCACAACTGGAGCACAATAATTGATTGTGTAAGCCTACAATTGAACTTTTTTGTAGAATGAGGTGGTCAAAAATTTAGAGTAAATAAAAAATGTACTTCTTCAACTTGAATGCATAAAAATTGATAATAACACGACCCAAGAAAATACGAGAAAAAAAAATGGCAATGGAGTTCTCAACCAAGGGCTCTTGAACATAATGTATGTACGTATGAGCATTACTTATAATGTGTAAAGAATAAAAATACATCAAAATCCGGGCCTTGAGTGCACCCAAAGAAATAAACTTCGAACCTTCAAACAATTTGAGTCCTAACATCCGTGTAAGTGGCAACCAGATTAAATGTGATTCCAATGTTTAATATGCTGTGGAATAAAGTGGATTCCTAAAAGTTCAATAAAGGCGCGCTTAGGTGTATAAACTAAATTTACAGCTTAGTTCCAGAGAAATTAATTTGAAAGTTATTTTCAAACTTAAAAACCTATATCAGTACATTATAGGATTGTTTACACTGTGACGACAAAATACATCAGCCCAAGTCTTAGATACGATACAATTTTACCGAGATGAAATATTATCTTAGTAAACTGTGATCCTGGCTTGTTGACCATCTCAATCAAAAAAAAAGTTCAATTGTGGGCTTACAGAGTCAATTATTATTGTGCTCCAGTTGTGCAGTGTTAGCTTTCCCGCTTCGCTCCAATGGACGCAAAAACTATCTTCCCCTCAGTATGGTACCAAGCAATCCGCCCCGCCTGACTTCGCCTCACAACAGTGGACAGCAGAATTAAAATCGTTGTAACAAGCATAATTTGATGGCACAAGAGCTGAATTTTGGGCACATATGAGCACAAACGCAGCACTAACGAATGGCATAAAAAAAATTCGATTTCAAAAATGTGGCGGGCCAACTTGAACATCAAGCTGGCCCGCCACACTAAAAACATTGCCACGGGCGTAATTTAATAGCAGAAAAGCTGAATTTCGGGCACATATGAGCACAAACGCAGCACTAACGAATGGGGTAAGAAAATTTTTATTTCAAAAATGTGGCGAGCCAACTTGAACATCAAGCTGGCCCGCCACATTAAAATCGTTGCCACGGGCGTAATTTAATATCACAAAAGCTGAATTTCAGCCACATATGAGCACAAATGGAACACAAAAACTGGCGTAATCAAAATCAAGATATGATGTTTTAAAAAATGTGGTGGGCCAGCTTGAAATCAAGTTGGCTCGCCACATTCAAATCGTTATAATTTGAGTAATTAAATAGCACAAACGCTGTGCTTCGGGCACATATGAGCACAAACGTAGCACAAAGGACTGTAGCAATTTCAATTCATTTGGAGAAAGTGGCGGGCCAACTTGATGTACGTTCCTCAGCAGTATATCTCAACATGAAACCAGCGTGGTTTATCTAACTAAGCCACCGAGGCAGGTTAAGAATATAACACGCAGTGATGGTTAAACAAACTGAGACTTAGAGTTCAACAGAGTGGATTGGCTGTGATGGGGAGGACTAGGTTCGAATCTTGGTTGGGTGCACTGGGGTGTGGTTTCCACCCGCGTAATTTTATCATTGTGATTTAATTTAAGGTGTCATCCAAATTTCTAACCATCACAATAATTTATTAACCTTCCGTGTTGAAATTAGGTCTACTAAAACCAACTAATTTAAAATTAACTCCACAAGATACACACAATAAAGGATGTAAAAACTCAAATAAATAAATTTTCAAAACAAGTTTGTAAAAATGTATTTCCTGCTTAGAATAAGGCGGGCACCCACTGAGATGGTGTGGTGTGGTGTGGTGGAGGCGTGGCGTCTGTATGGCAAGTGGCGTGAGGCGAGCACATGCAAATTAATGGGATAGTGCCTACTGGAGAGGCGCTGAATTGAAGTAGTGTGTAGCGTGTGTCGCGACGCCATGCACCCGCCACTAGGCTCCGTCATGTTTAAACTCTTGTGGCGGCCGTATGGTGATTGCCACATGTCCGTCTCTGTGTAGTATACTGGAGTTAGTTACTAGACCATCATTTATTTTGTTCTGAATTTTGTTTGTGAGTTTTTTTCATGCGGGACGACCCAGAATTTAGTATTAATTTTGTGGAACTAGTAGAGAGTTTATCCTGCCTTTATGACGTCAATAATGATGACTACCATCGAAATCAAATACAGGAACGAGCTTGAAGCAAGATTGCAAAATATATTGTAGGAGGAGGTAAGAAAAAATAAAGTTTAATTTAAATTCTAAGACAATTCAAAAATGTATAGTAATTTTTAGGCACTTGTGGTTTGTTGATGGCAAAGATGCCACATCAATTGTCTCTACGCCATATCGTCACCACTTGAAAGTCACAGCCACATGTGTACCATACCTACACCACACGCCATATAGACGCCACGCCTCCGCCACACCACACGCTCACCATCTCAGTGGCCGCCCTGCCTGTCACACTAACCGTGCGTCCACTCTGTCCAGATTATGTATGTCCTGCGTTTGGTAATAGAGATAGGCAAAAGAGGGCGCTACTCCATGGGCAGTAAAATATTTCAATTCGGAAGTGTAGAAGGGCCCAGATGGTAAAATATACATGGCGTGTTTAAGGAGGTGGGGAAAAGGGAGGGAGAGATGTATAACTAAGGTCCACTTGTACATTACAAATGTTCTCGTGTTCAATAATTCAACGAGGTTCGCAAACATTGCGGTTGAGAACAAGATCTCCTTAGAGTGCCGGCGCTATTACACAGACTGCTCCGAGGACTTGAGGATGCTGCATGGAAGCGGACTGGGAAATGTTGTAAACGTTTAGAAATATGCCGGATTATTTATGAAGAGGTTTGATATGTTTTAATATTGTTTTTGAAACTAACCTTTTTGGCCAGTTGAAAAGATCAAATTTTAAGCCTGAATTTTCTTTTTTTTAAAATGTTTGATATATTATATAAAACCCTATAAAACAATCCCACGTTATCTTAAAATTGTCTGTTGTGATTATCAAAACGTGATTTTATTTGATAGAGGAAAGCTAGATGTAGGTTTATTAATCTTTTGCTTTAATATCAGAAGTATATATTTTCGCACAAATCATCGATTAATATTTTTTTTAAATTAAACTTATTAACTTATCAGATACCTGCTGAGAATTTCCACCTAAATTTTGCTAAAATCTACCTCTTAAATAAAGTGTAATTTCTAAATGTCTGTAATGCTGTTCGGTGCTCTTAATGAATAGCTCCTCTACGATGGAAGTGTAGGTAAGCGACAGTTAGTAGAAAGTTTTTTAATTGCAAGCAATGGCTGAAGGTCACTTATTTCAACCTATTCGGAAATATTTTTTATTTGCTTAGTTATACTTTATTACCAATAAAAAGTGTTATCAAATAATTATAATAATTCTTCCAGCCAATGTTTGCAATAAAGCACCTTCTACTAGAAGTCACCTACATTCCTACCGTAGACAAGCTATAGATCCACACTCGCACTGAGAAACAAGAGCAAAACATAAAAATGATTAACTCCTAGGTTGATTAAAATAATTCAGTGCAGTCCGCTCTGTTCGCTTGGTGCGAGTCGAAATATTTCCAGCTTTGTCCGCTCCGTACCACAAGGCTATACTTGGGAGGGACGAATAACGTTCACAGTCAACCGACTTTATCGAGTGTGTAACCGGCCTCGTTATATAAGGGTTAGAGTCACTGGCTGCTGACGTAGTGATGCCGGGTCCGAATCTCAGCTGGTATTGGGGGTATTTTAATTCCCATGGTCACCCGGATTAGGTTAGTTAGACTTAAGATAGGTTAAGATTTTAATTGGCTCTACCCGGTCATATTCACTTCCATTATACTCTCAGATCATTGGGATTATTTAGGATAAATCAAGTCAATTTTTCACGTTTATTTGAATTATGTTTGGTAAAAGCACATAATCCAAGCCAAATAATAGTTTCAATTTCAAGTTTAAATTCAATTTTAACCTGTCGATTAAAATAAAATAAAATAGTATACAGCCAAATGCTGAAATCGAATTCATAAGGCACTAAAATAAATTCTTTAGTATTTTATTTTATTTTATTCGACACATTGGTGAGAATTGTAAATTATATGGTTTATCTATTCTACAGATATCCGACAAAACTTCAGCCCTCGCTAGTGTAGGCGAACGGATAAGGGTTGGATGAAGGGGGTTTCAGGGTGGGTGTGTAGGGGGGGGAGGAATGAATAGCGGGCAAGTTGAAGTCGTAATCTTGTTCCAAATTGGACCACGCACCCACAAATCTGGTGCCTGAGCAAAACGTTTCGGACAAACCGTGGGATTTGGAAAATAAGAGGGCTAGAAGGGGGGTGGGGGTTGTTCGAAGTTGAATGGAGTTTGGAAAGGATCCCTTTTCATGGTTATTCTATCCTTGATGGGTCCAGCTGGGTCCACGGAGAGTTTAGGGTACGTCCGTGGTTGTGAGATAGCTAAATTTCTGGTCCTCTTACCCATCAATACCGGCAGGGTCTGACACATGAGGATTACCCGAATTACTGGTCACGACGTATGAGGCGTCATTATCACTATAAGCTAGATCACAGATGTCGGGAAAGTTGAGGATTTAATCTTGAACCTGTGCATCAGGTGTGATTTTTTTTAAGTTTGATGAATTAATAGATATCTCCTTTTTCTAGAAAATTTGAGTGCATTTTTTCTAAAATCACCCTCTGCTTGCTACCTTAACGATGAACTCTTACTAACTGAAATATACCCACCTTGTTGGCCGTATGGTCTAAGGCGTCACTCTCGCAATATACTAGACTGCCGATGACGGGGAGATTGAGGTTCGAGTTCGGTCGGGTGTTCTAAAGGAGTTTTTTATAAATGGTTTTCAATGCTCCCTTCATCCAAATGCGGGTACATTTCTTCTAAATTCAGTCTTCCTCATCTCTAACACATTAGCGTAATTAGTACATATACGTATAAACCGAACGGGTAGTAAAACTCGGTGCTTGGTGTTATTGATTTTTCCAAAAAATTATAGCTGTTCACAGTTTATGCCTGAATTAATACGTTCAACATAAAGGTTGTTAACGATCTAGCCTAAGACTTATGGATGAGTGGGGTAGTTTGGAGGGAATACACCCGCATTAGTGTGGGAACATCAAAATTTAACTTTGGATTGTTATTATTAGCACCGCGTCTTACTAACGGTTCGGGTTATACGCACTTATCGCTAATGTGTAATGGTAGGATGATTGTGAGATGAAATGGAGGACCTACAGTTTAACGTGGAATCCGAACTACGGTGGAGACCTGGTATTCCACACATTCAAAAGTTGGGATTAATACAAGTGTTGTCAAAGGTGAAGGAAGGGTTTGGCAATCATATAAATCTGTGCCGGGATCAAGTATTGAACCCCGGACCCTCAGCACAAAAGTCTAACACCTTACTCCTAGACCACCAGGTCACCTTTCACTTTGGAAACGTGCCCTGAAAACACTTAAAAGTCGGGATTTGAACCACAAATGCCCCCGTTAACGGTGACCATTAGATGGATATGCTATTTTTAAACAAGATAGTACTGTTCGGATTACCTCTTATCTAGGCAATCATGGACTGTATTTTTATGGTAAGTGTATGGAAAGAATACCAATCAAAATTATAATAGGTCTAGTAATAAAAATATTCAAACAAAAAAACTATAGTTACACAAACCTCAAACTAATTTATCTTATGAATACCCGATAATAGTTACTATACACGCATTAACTGCTGAGGTATGATCTTGATTTGGAAGTGGGAAGGAGTGGTTTGATCCCCAGCTAGGAGTTCTTGTGGTTCATTTAATCATCTGTTTCCCATGGAAATATAGATGTTTTGGCAATTCATCCCCCTTATACCGTTCCTTTAAAATGTATCGTACGTCTCATTAACGACCAACAAGCTGACACTAATACATTATTAATAAAACAAGAACCCTAATTGGTGGGCACACCGACTAAGATATCATTTTCATCTGAGGTGACGAGGTGGTCGATGTTCAAATCCAGACCGGATGTTCCGAGAGGTCAGTGTTTTCTAAGCGATGTAGCAGTCTCCCCTACACACAGATGTTGGTAAATCTCCTATAAATTATAACTTCCCCCCTCCCCCTTTTAGTACAAAATATACGGATATCCCGGACGGGTAGTAAGACGAGATGCACACATACAAAATAAAAACCAAACTAACCTTAACCATACACCAAATACCTGGGCTCGTATTAGGAGTATTTTAGTCGCGTAGACACGTGAACACACAGGGTGACAAATTAAAAAGTCTTAAGAATAGTTGGTGAGAAGAGAACCATTTTGGGTGAGATTCTTCGGCATAAAGAAAATTGGATCGGACACATACTTAAGAGGAACTGTCTTCTCCACGACGTCATAGAAGGAAAGGTTAAGGGAAAGAGGAGCTTAGGGAAAAATAGGATTCAAATATTGAATGACTTGAAGGAAATAAGAAAATTCTCAGTGCTAAAGGAGGAGCCATAGGACATGACGTATTGGCGGTCTAAGTTCACTTACAAAAGGAATGGTCCTGTCGTAAGACAAAACACCCAATAATAATAATAATAATTTTAGTTATATTCATTTTAATTGTATTAAGTTGAAATATGAATTTATAATATCAGTCACGTAGTCAACATTTATGACAACTTGGTGACAAGTGGCGCGCTCTGCTGGGGAATGAAGATGACGGATCGGACTCTGTGTAAGCGGCCTGTACTGTACGTGGGGGTCCCACAGGCATAAGGGTAGTGAAACGGTTAGTTCGGGAGTAGGGGAGCCATTAGCCCCGCTCCAGCTCGTGGTGAGGTATTGGGATATTTTGGTCGATGAGGACTGCAGATGGGAAGGGTCAGGGAAAACGGGGGGGGAGGGAGGAGAAGTATCAGAGGAGAATTGAGGAAAAACAAACCTGCCCAAATAAATGAACTGCGGATAGAGTTGGACAGGAAACAAATTACTAGGGGGAGGGGGGTAGAAGTATTTTGTGGTATAGTGGTCATGGCACCAAACTCTCGTTGAAAAGTGACCCCAGATCGATTCCCGGTTTACACTTTGATTTCCAGCCATAGTTTCCCAGTGGCGTAATTGTGGTAGGCAACGCAGCGGTGCTTCAGGTAATTATTGCCGCCTCGCTTTATAATAATTTATGAGCTTATTTAATGCAATACTTTTTTTATCAAACTATTTTTAATTATACTATTATATATTTATGGTAAGGAATTATTTATGTATTTGTCCTATTTATCTGTGAAATCAGTAACCACCGTCTCTTAAAGATCAATACTTTTTTTTTAATCTTATCTAAAGTACTCGGTAAGGGATGGATTTGTTTTTTAGACAAGATCGAGACATTTCTAGAAGAGTCTAACACATATTTACATTATTCGAATTAGGTGAATTTGTAGGAATCAAACTTGCACCCTAAACAAAGTTTTAAAATAAAGTACTCTAATTTAGCGCTTTCGTGTACTTATCAAACAAACATACTTAGGATATTTGGGCCAGTTTAAACCAACAAAAATCTGTTATTAGTAAAACTATCATAATTTTTTTTCCCCCACCTTAAACATATATACTGTATTTTTATCAACTAAAACACTCCCCATTTATCAGTTTAGATCAAAATTATTAATAATAATTTTCAAACAATTTTAAATTTTCAAAAAATCAATCACTAAACAATCCTTAATTTTAAAGTTAGAGTTAAAATCACGATTCTTCCTGACGGCATCATCATTTAACATCCACACGTCGGTTTTAAACGTAATCCACCAAACCCTTTTTGATTTTAGCCCTAAGTACACATACAGAGGGATGGACAAACTTATTAAATCCAATAAATTTTACTTTATTTATAATAGAAAGTTGATGTTGTGGTGGTCTAGGGGTAAGGTATAGGACTTCTGTGCTGAGGGTTCGGGATTCAATCCTCGGTCCCAGCACAGATTTATCTGATTGCCAAACCCTGCCTTCACCTCTGACAAGACGTGTATTAATCACAATTTGTGAATGTGTGGAATGCCAGGCCTCCAACGTGGTTCGGATTCCACGTTGAACTGTAGGTCCTCCATTTCATCTCACAATCACCCTACCCTTACTCATTAGCGTAAGTGCGTACAACCCGAACGGGTAGTAAGACTCGGTGATAATAATAATAATAGTAATAATATAATAGAAACTAAATTAGAGCATACACAATAGTTAAGGCGAAAGAAGGAGCATGAGTAAAAGTGAAGTGAGTGACGTTAATTTGCAATATAATAAGGTATGTTTGTGAAGACGGACCAATTGCAAACATATGTACGCCTTAACTCACCCTTCACTTTTACTCATTCTATTTCTTGAATACGGCCTTTAAACTACACTGTGTCAATGTACCATTTTTGTTCAATGAAACAACAAACATTTTAAAAGTGAAAATCTACCAGCACTACATGAAATAAAACTAGGAATAATTAAGGTTGGGTAGAAAATAAAACAGGTTAAGGGCAGTATTTTCGCCGTTTTTGTATCGAAACAAACTTTTTGGTCAAAATAAATCAAATATTTTACCAGTAGAAACATTTTAAATGAAGAGAAAAAGTTTTCATTAAATACCAGGACATTCTTGACGGATATTCAACAACTCTTGAGGTCACCTTGTGAAGAAAATTAAACTATATTTCTACTGGAGCAATATTTGATTTCTTTCGGCTAAAACATAATGTTTTGCTGTAAACCTGCAAAAACTCTATACCCTTTCTCAATCCCCTACAGTCACACTTTAAGAGTTCATCTCACGGTCGATGAACCGGAGTATTTTACTAGACATGCAATTACACTCGTATCGCAAAACTTATTTAAAGTGCTGTTGTCTGCATTTCTCATTAGACAACAGTGAAATAAGTTTACTATTATTTTTTCTTTGACAAACCTTTTATTTTCTTAAACCCTGAAATACAGTTTTACTGTTATCAATTCCACTGGTTTTTATAAAGTATTATACAAAAAAAACCTCACCACTATGTGACTTCTGGTTCAAGTTGTATTAACTACATAAGTTAGCTGTTATCCTTGGCGTGAGACGGGCTCTTAAGCTTACTAGGCAGATGCGCTGCCAACAAGAGATAAGTTGTCGAACTAAGGACTCCTTCTCCGAGACGCATTTGAAGAAATAAAAATAATAAAACTGCTTATGAAATATAAAAGTTTGAAACCGGCCTTCTTACTCAAACTGTGCCGCAGGGAATCAATCTTATATGGAGTAGGAAGCGCTTGATATACGCATGAACACGAATTGGAAGAGAAAGATAAAAAGAAAGCCATATAAAGAAGAATAGACAGGAAGGGGAGGGGGATAATCTGAAAAGAAAATACAAACGGTGTTCTATTTGAGATGGATGTATGTACCTTCATGGTTTTCCTATAAAAACTATAAAAAAATAAAGAGTTTTCAATAGGCCTATACCAATAAAAGAATCAGATGAATTTCTGGTTACCAGTTTCAGTGGCTGAACGGACTAAGGCGTAACTCTCGTGCTAAGCTGGCCTGCTGATGACTGGGAGATCGTGGTTTGAACCCCTGTCGGGTGCAGTGAGGGTGGTTTTTTCCTAAATGAAGCCTTGAAAAGCTAAAGAAGCTAAGTGCCAAAATCAGTTTTGTTGGGAAATCAAAAAAAACTTTCCCAAATCTAATTTAGGACATATTTTGGACCAAAAAAAATATATTTCAAATGTTAGTTAAATTAAAATAATTACATTAGTTATCACCTATGTTTAATTATATACATAGTCCTAAAAAAATTATTAAATAATAACAAATTGGAAAAGAGCTAAGTCTGAGCCTATTTTATGACTAAAGGAGCTAAGTCCACACCTCTTTGTAATAATTGAATATTGCTTGTATCACAGTAAAATTGAAATAATGTTTACAAAATTATTCTATATATTTTTTTAAATTATTAAGAATTATAAAGGGTTTAAGTTACAAAAAAATAATTAATTTTATTATTCAAACTTATTGTTAATCCAAAATGAGATACAAATTTACTTAAGTCTCTGTTAATGTGCCAGAATGTCACAAAATACAACAAAAATGTACTTAAGTCTCTTTTAATGTGCCAGAATGTCCTCAAATACAAAATACAACCAAAATGTACTTAAGTCTCTTTTAATGTGCCAGAATGTCCTCAAAAAAACCTTTGTTGGCTTCTGCTATGTATGGCATCATTTTTAGAAGATCTTCTTTCTTAGCCTTTGGGAGAGGCACGTTTAAGGGAAAACCTTGGAAAACAGTAGAGGCTAATTTTGTTTCAGAGATTCCATGGTTCCAAACACGGAACTTTTTCCATTCTTCTAAATCATTGAAGGTATTCTTCATTTGCACAATTCCTGGGTTATCCTTGTCAATAAGAAGCCACGAAGCTGTTGAGACACGGAGGTTTGACGTTTGGATAAGGGTTGAACACGCTGTTTCAAAGTCTAGGAGCTGCCCTGCCATGTCCAAGATTTTGTAGGGTTTTGAAGGTCGAGCACTGATGATGATGACCTTTTTAACATCTTCTACCACCTCAGCTTTTGAAACTTTCCACCTTTTCTCAATTAAAGCGAAGTCTCTATCTGCTGCAGCAAAGCTGTGGCCCACTACAAGAAATTTATGTTCAATTCTATCAAACAAGCCTGTGGAAACTAGATACATATAGAGGAATACCATCATCCTATTTTTGATCTACCCACAGCAGTTATCACTCCATATAACAAGCTTACGTTTGTGTGTTAGGTCAAGGTTGTTGATTGCTCTGAATAAACAAGAAGCCATCTGATTCCCCCCTATCAATCCCAGACCTTCATGCCATACACACATGATTCCATCACCAGTGTCACATACGTGAATCCCAAAATTGTAACAAGACAACTGACGAGAGTAGTACATGTTTGAGTGGCTTAGTTTTGGTAACGAGAACACTTTTTGAAGATCAATAACGACTGTGCAAGTGTCACTATCAGGTAGTGAAGAAGAAACACTGTCATTTCTGATAGAGGGAAAAGCAACCTCTACATTTCTATGGTGTAATTCCATTTCAATCTGAGCTTTTCTGGAAACGCGTTGGTCTTTACTTTTTTTATCATTGTTCAGGAGATCACATGTTTTACATGTATCCATACGAGGTTTCCTAAATTTCAAATTGGGAAAGTCGGTGGAAAAAACTTTTCTGTTCTTTTTAAAAGAGCCTCCACTACTTGAAGATGGTTCAAAAACTTTTCAATACTGTACCGACCATATTCGGGTTGAATAAATAATCTCTCATTCTTATACACTTATAGTCACACTAAGAATTAGGCCTATCTTCAATAGGTTACATTTTTGATTTATCACGTAGTACGACTGTTCTCTTGTTTCTGCCCCTCTTTTTTTAGATTTTTCATAGCAGAAGGTAGCGTGATTTGTCTTGTGTACTAGAATTATCATTTGACGCTTCCATGTACATTTGTATAAAAACGTATTACGTTTCTTCGTGTGGAAAGCAAATCGTTTATAAAATAACGTAAAATACATATTTATTCTATTAGTTGACTATCTGAAATATATATATATATATGTAATTGTCATTTTTTCTCTTGAAATAATTTTATATATTTCATGAGCCAGCGGACCGCAAAAAAAAATAAAAAAAAATGCTGGCCACGGTTTGAAGACCCCTGCTTTAGACCACGTGAACACCAAACTGAATCTCTTCCTTTGATAAAATAAAAATTTAAAGGATCGTTCATTAAAAATAAATATATTTTTTCGACATCTCAGCTATTTTTTATGGGTTTTTTTTACTGCGCCCCAGTGTAAATATTTAAGTGGAATAACTAAATCTTACATTGAAACATCTTTGTTGAAGGTCAATACCCTTTCGATCGCTTAGTGTCGTTAGTCTAATTGATTGGTAAGCATACTATTTACAATAGAGGTCATGACTTTACTGAGAAAGAAGAAAGCTTAATCCCGCTTCTCAGCAAAGGGGTGGAAGCAGTAGGTATCATTGTTAGAAAAATGATTAATAAAATCAACAAATAAGTTAGTAAACAGCTGATTATTTGAAAGTACAATAGTTTGTGCTTTTGATTTTTTAAATAAATTTGTATTTTGTAATTTAGTATCTGTGAAAGATAAATAATACTTATAATAAATAGGGTCTAGGCCTAATATTTATGTAAGAAATTACTTTCAAGCTATTGGCTTTATTTTACTTTATTGTTAAAATATATTATAACTCTAAATATAAAGTTAAAATGCTATATTAATGAAAAATCATCAACTGTCCCGACCGTAATAGGTTACTCCTCGGTGTATTTTTTTATTATAGTGTACAATAAAATTTCTACTTCAAAGTTTTTCTAAATTTAGACACGTATCTCTCATACTATGATGTCTTTCTTAGGCTCTCTAGGGAAATTTATGACTGATTCTGGCCTAGAAGAGGTGTTACAGGCTGTATATGCCCAGAACACAGTGTCTCACATATTGTCAGGGAAAGCCTATTCAAGAGCAATACATAGCCATATGTTAGTATCTGCTGCTCTTCAAACACTACTAATTTCTGATGTTTTAGACCAGGGGTATCCCAACTTTTTGCTATGCGGGCCACATAATATATTTTACACATTTTTTCGGGCCAAAGTAACGTTCACCTGTTCTTCAAGTAGCATTATTTTTGCCCTGAATGCCTTGACATGCGCAAATAGATCATAAATCAAATTTGTTTCAACATGCAAATTTAGATTCAAGTCATATGGCCAGTCACTTCTGTGAAAAAAAATCCACTTTCCAAGGCCAGTGAGTGTTTGATAAAAGTGATTGACGTTGATTATTCTCCGTGACAAATGAATCAATTTATATGTAATAAATTATATTTATAATTATTAGTTAATATAATTACTTAAAAAAAATTAGATAACATCTTTCTGGACTTTTCTTTGATAACCCTCTGCCGGGAGACTTGGAACTATCTAAAAATCGTCACAGTCAAGCCGTTTTGTTGTCAGTATAAGGAATGGCGCCTGCGACTTAAAATGAGGGTTTGTAATTCCGACAGCACTCTGGCTTGGTGTCATGGGGGAAGCACGCATGCGGAAAGAAATTGGACATGTCAAATAAACTGTGTGGTTAATAAATAACGAATCGAAACATATTTTTTTTATATAAAATCTTGGAACGGGCCATATAAAATCTTGTGGCCCGTGAGCCGTAGTTTGGAGACCCTTGTTTTAGACTATAGTCAAACCTTTTAATCACATTCAAATTATTTGCTAGCTAATAAAGATGAAGGGATTGAAACAGTAATTACTCTCTACCATGGGTCACATTCAAGTGTTTTGCTAAATCACACAGATGATGCAATGGAAATTGTAATAAGTCAAAACAGCGATTCGCCTTTAAATGAATGACTAAATGATTAATACGAGGTGATGGAAACTGTGATTAGTCAAATTAGTGAATCAAATTCAAATGATTTTCTAAATGGCGCTGATCAAGCAATGGAAGCGGTTGATATTATCCGGAAAAATGTAAGTAAATTCAGCTATTTGATGATGTTTTCGAAAGTAAAATTTCAGTTGATGATGCGGTTAAATCACCGGTCCTGAAAGAGCTTTCTGCAAACCTGGTCACTATAAAGGCTAAACTATGCAGTGCAAGTCGTACTGCCAAATTATGGCTAATGTACTTAAAAATGTTTGAGATTGCAAAATAGTTCATTTAGGCAGAAAGAGTAGGGAATTTTAAAATGCATCGGTCTGCGATTGAACATTTGTTGCCCTTTTTTTTGCAAGTTCTGGACAGAGCAACTATGCGAAATGTGCAAGATTATATGTACAGCAAATGAGAGACTTGAAAAATAAGCATCCCCATGTTTATGAAAACTTTACTGAAGGTCATTTCACAATAAGAAGATATGGCAGACAATAGGCAGGTGTTTGGAGCGATATTATTATCGAGCAGACACTTATAAAGTTAGCAAAAGGTCAATCGGAAATGACACATGGAGTTGGAATGACAGTCAGCGTGCTTCATGTGTCCTGAGTAGCCCTGCTTGTAGTAATGTAATCATGACCATGAATTCTCTAATTAACACTCACCGATTTGATTAGCAGAAACATGTGGACCTGTCATTAGCAAGAATGTCACGGGATTTAGAAGATTCCATAAATATATCAGAGTTCCTTAAACTTCACAACCCTTTCCAGAGTGATCTTCCTCAACTCACTAATATAGTAAATGGTCTAATGGATAGTGAATGTAAGGTGACTGCCGATAAAGCTGAAAAATTAGGCCAGTTAATTATGGCAAGAATGGATGGAAAAATCTCTCTGTGATGTGAAGATGAACAAAGTAGATCAAGCTGTAACGGTGAAGGTGTAAAATGTGCTCCTTCAGATGCAGTTTATCACTATGGCTGCAAATTTGGTCATTAAACTATGCTACTAGATGCTATTGTATTAGCAGGATTAAAAGTGTTAGTGTCTGTGTATGGAGGGGATCCAGCTAGATACTCACTATATTTATTGAGTTACACTTTACACTTAAAGAAAATCATCTTAGCAAAGAACGAGTTTGAAGCTTCCCGTCTACCCCCCACTGAAAACTCAGCAAAATAACACTTACTCCGAGATCATTATCAGTGTATAATCTGGAAAACACTGGATTGTAATGCAGTAAATCCCCCAAAACTTTGGATGAATGAATGTTGGTGGCAAGCTCCAACCTGTGACAACTGACCTTGGGCCAGCGCCAGAAGCATTGCTTAAAATGATAAGGTGTACATGCAAGACAAATGGAGTGCGATTGAATGCATGTTCCGGGAATTGCAAATGCCGAAAATATGAAATCGCATGTAGTGTATAAAAATGAGGTGGCCCAATGGCTAAATAATTTTATAGTAAAGTAAATTGATAGAGCTAAAGAAAAAGAAAAAACAAACTGCTAAGAGTAAATTTGATGAAGAAAGCCCACCTAGGGAAAGAGGAAAAATGTGGGAAGAATCCAATGCATAAAGGTGACATCTTCTTCCTTTCTTCTGTCTTCTATATTAGAAGTAGTCACACACACATTTTAACACAAATAGAATAATATTTCGGTACTGTTGCTTTTATCAATCACAAAGAAGGGAGAAAGTACAAATAACACAAACACTGGATTACTCCATGTAGTAAAATTTGCACCAACTGCAGCGGAAAGAACTGCAGTAATGTACCACGTGCCCTGGACTGTGTGAGTGATAATGAATATGATGCATGAAAAATCTTAGTTAACTCTTGACGGACTAAAATATTCATGTTGTGTATTAGTTTACTTAAAATATTTAAACTAATTATCATAAAGTATTGATACCAGTATTTTGTTTCCAAATTGTTTCGGAAATTTTTTAAACTTGAGATCCAACTTTGATCCAATCATATTGCTCCCCCGCGCATCCCACCCTAACGTAACCCACCCCCCGCCATTTAAACCCAGTTTTCATATGTAATATAGTATGCTCTGCAAATTTGTTCCAGCAAAGTTTTTCATTGGGCCAACAGTTTTCAGGTTAAAAGTAGTAAGCTACCAAAAAAATCTATAGTTTAGAAAATTTTGAATTAATAAATCTTAAAGAAATTCTGCAAGTAAATATGCGTCATAGAGAAAACTGCTATGCACAATATTTATAGATAATTTTGTATTCTTTAATTTTGATTCAGAACAAATTTTTACGGGAAGTAAAGTTTTCCTACAAATAATAAAAAAACTTTATGAAGGTCTATTATGGATACCATTTGTCAAATATGGTGGCTAATGGTGGCTAAAGTTACAGATGTAGATTTTTAGTAGGTTAATATAGGGAGTATATGATTTGACAAGAACCAAAAATTATTTTTGTTTAAATTAACTCTAGTAAAAAATCCATCCTGACTGTACTATCTACCCATCTGGTCTATCTTAATATTTACACTAATGATAGGCCCTAATGACCTCAATGTGTCGATGGGCCTTTAAACCTTAATAATAATAATAATAATAATACACTAATGATTTATAGATGAAGTAGAATTTAGAAGAATGGTACCTAAATTTTTGAGTAAGACACAGTAAAAAAACCGTTGAGAAAAAACCTTTTTGCACCCTACCAGGACTCGATCCCCGAAATCCCAGATCAGATAATGTTGACGCCTTAATCAACGTGTCCACTGATGCCAGTATTTGTAAGATAAAAAATCCTGATTTCACACACAAAAAAATTAATGGAAGACAAACGAAATTCTCTTCATCAGAAAAAAATTTGATTTTTGTAAATATTTGAAAAATCTATCATAGGCGTGAATTTGAATTCTGGCTCTCAAACAGTATTTATTAATAAATATTAGCTTTACTAACTTATTAGATTAATCCCACCAATTTGTAGGGCCAGGCCAAGTTACTAAAAAATACTATTAAACTATGTAATTTCTTATTTGAATAATTAATTTTGATTAAATAATATAATAGTATTATTCTTAATTCGGTAGGCTATACATTTTCTTGGAAGTATATAATATATTTTTTAATACACGCAGCAAAAGGCGCGTGAAAAGAAAGAACTGTCTCTTCTAGTATGGCAGTGACGAGGAGGTTGGAGTTAGAATCCTGGTTGAGTGTACTGAAGTGGTATAATTTTACCCCCCCCCCCAAAAAAAAAACCTTTCCCCTCACGCTAGTGTGGTATCATTTCCTCTAAATAGTTGTATTGCGAGGACGTATAGGTAGTATGCAGATCACGAAAAACGTCGTTCAAACCTTATTCCTGGCTAAATAAAAAACTTGGTTTAAATTAAATCAATCTTGTGAAAGAGCAAATAAGAGGATAAAAGAGTAGACGTTACAGTAATAAGTCAACGTGAACGTGTCGTTTAAGCACATTTTCTACAAACTAAACGTTCTACATCACATATAGTCCCTTTTAACGATATAAAGCGAAGCCGCATTGAAGTTTGAATATTATTTTTTAAGGAAAAAATTTAACTAGGATACTTTTAACGACTTAAGACAGTACAACTAATTTTCTTCTTTGTATTCTTCTTATAATAATAATAATAATAAAAAGTATTATTATTATTATCACGTCTTACTACCCCTTAGGGTTAAACGCACTTACGCTAATATGTAATGGTAGGGTGATTATGAGATGAAATGGAGCACCTACAGTTTAACGTGGGATCCGAACCACGGTGGAGGCCTGACATTCCACACGTTCACGAGTTGTGATTAATACACGTCTTGTCAGAGGGGAAGGAAGGGTTTGGCATTCAGATAAATCTGTGCCGGGACCGAGGATTGAACCCCGGACCCCCCAGCACAGAAGTCCAACACCTTACCCTTGTACCGCCAGGTCACCGAAAACTAATCTTAAAAATGGGTTTTATTTTAAAATATTTAACATATTTTGGCCTTAGACGATAAATATAGAAAGCATCACAACGTGCATTACTTCGGATTTATGTGATATTACCATTAATTTATAATTTTACTTAACACAAAGTGAAACAAATGACCCGCTTCAGTGGCTGGATGGCCTAAGCCAAGGCGTTACTCTCGTGTTAAGTTTGCCTGCTGATGACAGGGAGATCGGGGTTCTAATCCACGTCGGGTCCACTGAGGGTGATCTTCCCTAAATGGTTTCCCACTCTTTCACGTAAATGCTGGTAGATTACCTTTAAAATGCTTCCTTCTTCATCCCCATTAAAGTAATTTTTATATAAGCTTATAACTTGAACGGGTAGTAAGACGTGTTAATGATAAAAAAATAAAACAAATTAAGCAAAAATAATTTATTTTAGACTTTTTAGAAGCGGAGTCAAAGCTGACGAATACTCGAAGCGAAGTCATAGTTTTCGAAGCTCCGTAAACCCCTATTAAGAAATCATCTCGATTTCAGGACAGACCCATAAACTAGATTTGACAGTGTCCGGGTTCGATTTAGTGTCCTTTAGAGCCGTAGTCGATGACCCCACCCACTGAACCACAGATGTGGGTATTCCATTCAACAATCTCCTTGTTCACAAGAACAGTTGGGGGTCTTTTTGTACTAGTGGCACCCTTGTCCCTGGGCCATGGTAAAACATACATGGGAGGTCATTAGCAGCGATTTTATTGAACCACCCGTGCGGGTTATTCGGGAGATAAAATGACTTGATAAGTGTTGCCATANGGGGGGGAAATGAGGGGTCAGCCGGTTCTTTGAGGCTGATGGTGAGATTAGGTGATAATGAAAGGAAGAATAGCTTTTCCACTCCATTCCCTGCTATCCTACAAGCCCTTCTTACACCAAAAAAGCAAACTATCCCAGCCCTCCACTCACCCCTCCCCTGCTCATCCCAACACCCTTCTCCCCTTCAAGTATAGACACGGCCACGACTGGCCCCATCCAAGCCGATCAGAATCCTAAATCGGATCAAGATTGGAGGAAGACATTTTCCTTTTAAACACATTTCTCTAGCCATCTCGCTCTTGTGAAGATTTCCCTTCCCTCCACCCCCTCCTCTTCTTATAGGCCTACACCCCGTTTCCCATAATCTCTATCTCCTCTGCTCTGAAGTTCTAGACCAACATTTTATTTAAAATGCATTTGATTTATTTATTTTATTTTTTGTTATTTATTTTTATCACCAAGTCTTAAAACACGTTTAAGTTATACACATATGTACTAATTACTCTAATGTACTAGGGATGAGGAAGATTGAATTTCGGAAGTTCACCCGCATTCGCGTGGAGGTAAAATGGATAACAGCTTAGGAAAAAAAAACACCCTTAGTACACCCGACCGGGGTTTAAACCCCAATCACCCTGTCATCGGCAGTCCAGTCTATTATGAGAGTGACCGCTTGGACCATGCGGCCACCGAAACGGCTTTTAATGTTTTTGGATTGCATTTATTGAAGCGTGTTGAAGTTAGTACAACAGAACTACACTTGCCGACCTTTTGGTCTAGTTATCTGCACTTCTGACTACTAATCTAGAGGAACTGGTCAGGTTATACGCCTATGCACTAATTACACCAATGGGTTAGGGATTAGGAAGGCTTAATTTAAAGGAAATGCACCCGCATTTGCGTAGAGGGAGAGTGTAAAATCATTAAGGACAAAACTAAGTACACCCGTCCGAGAACGACCCCCGATATTCCTGTCTTCAGAAGCCTAGTCCAACACAAGAGTAGCGCGTTTGACCACGTGGTCACAGAAGCGGTACCATAGGTATTTTGTCCCATGGATAATTGTTCCTATGATTGCCATGGTCTGGTTAGTTAGGCTTAAGTTAGGTACGAGAATTCTACTGGCACCACATTATCATTATTACCACATCATCTCGTCGTGACGAAGCAGAAATTTTCACATCAAGAGAGAATGTCATTTCATAGGGAAACTTAAAGAAGAACTCAGATTTAATACAACTCAGAATTGGAAGTTATCTGTAAGTATGTTAGCGTATAAACCGAACGGGTAGTAAGACTCGCGGTGATAAATAAATAAATATAAGTATGTTTACCAGCGGTGAAAACATGAACCACAACATTATTTTTTCAACATAAGAATTTAATCATATCACCGTGATGTACCCACCCCCTCCCATGTAACACCATGTAACACTATGTAACACCATGTAGACACTAGAGCTCTCCCATAACTTCTCTTAAAAGCGTTACGTGGCTTGTGGAAGACACCCGATACATTTTCGGTCACACTGGGAACTGAAGGCATGACCCATGGTTCGGTAAGCAGACGCCACCAACCGATTTAAAGCATCGGAATTCACCAAGTTCAATCATTTTTGAGATCCTAAAGTAATTCTATTTTTAACACACACACATACACACTTGTAAAACCACCATGCCCTCAAATAACTATCGAATGTTGATGTTATAAAGTGTTATGATTTCGTACGCACCTTCACTTTTTTTCGATCTCATCCCACCCTCTCCCCCAACCCTCTCACCCCCATTCCTCCATTCATCTAGCACTCTCAAGCAATCATACTGAGTGGTACCTTCCTCGATAAAAGTTTTACCAATGTTTATTCTATGGTACACTCGTTGGTCTGCGAAAAATCTGTCAACCTTAAATGTTCCTGAAGATGGTCGAGTCCGCTGGAAGACAAACCCTCTTCCACGACAAAAGATAAAGGGATTTCAACTTTCAGATAAGGGATGAACACACAATTCATAATCATTTCACTCTTAAATTTAATATACATTTAATTTATAACTTACCTTACCTTTTTAAAATCTACAAACTCACTAAACAAATGTAACAGATTATTTAAAAGAATTCGTTTCTTTGTCATTTTGATATAGGCATTTATATTTAAATTTCTTGTTTCTAAGATCTGTTGGTCATAAACATTTTTATAAATACCTAGTATTCAATATAGTGTATATAACATATTGTTAAAATATATTATGACATAATACTTACTCGTACTATTGACCTATCAGGGTAAACGAAAGGTCCATTTGAAAAAGTTCGGCTTACCCTGTCAACACTTCATGACACGACACTGGTTAAGTTTTAGTTGTTGTCACTAATGATATTCTGGAATATAACTAAAAATAGTATATATAGAACTATCTTTTAATACTCTTTAATAATTTGGTCTCTTAATCCTAGAGCTTGGAGTGTGCAAATTAACCAAAGAGATAATACAATTAGTATTATTAATATTATTAGTATTAGTATTTTTTATTATTATTATTATTATTATTATTATTATTATTAGCACCGCGTCTTACTACCCTTACGGGTTACACGCACTTATGCTAATGTGTAATGGTAGGGTGATTGTGAGATGAAATGGAGGACATAAAGTTTAACGTGGAATCCGAACCACGGTGGAGGCCTGGCATTCATCACATTAAAAAGTTGTGATTAATAATTAATTTAATTTTAGCACCGCGTCTTACTATCCGTTCGGGTTATACGCTTAAGTACTAATTACACTAATGGATTAGGAATTGGGAAGGTTGAGTTGAGAGGAAGTGAACCCGCATTAGCGTGGAGAGAGAGTGGAAAAACATTTAGGAAAAAACCTCCCCCAGTTCACACGACCTAGATTCGAACCTAGATCTCCCCGTCCTCGGCGGTCGAGCTCAACATGACTGGCGCGTTAGCTAACTACGCCACCGAGGCGGGTTTGTGATTAATATACGTCTTGTCAGAGGTGAAGCAGTGAAGAGGTGAAGGTTTGGCAATCAGATAAATCTGTGTCGGGATCTAGGATTGAACCCCGGACCCCCAGCAAAGAAGTCTGACACCTTACCCCTAGACCACCAGGTCACCTATAATAGAATTGCATTGACTTAGAAAGAGGATGGAAAAAAATCACAGTGAAAATCACATTTAAAAAAAATCTTAAATTTAAGGCACATGGATTAGCGTATGAATATATAAACATAGTTTAGTTACCCTTTTTTTTCTGTCAGATAAGGTTTTTCTTAAAGCGATCCAGATACACATTCTTTCTCTTTAATGACCTATGGAAAAGATGGTTGGGCTGTGTTTGCGGTACTTCTCGTAATAAGCTTACAGACGCATTAACCGGTGACAATTCTGTGACCATGACTAATGGGACAGCTACCTTGGCTGGTGCCATCTTCTAAAGGGGTCAAATGGGGCGAGAGAGGAGTTAAATCACCCACGTGCGGTAGTATTAACATTCCAACAGTGTATAACGCCGCAGCGACTACGACAGCTATGTAATTACGTCACAGTTGATGAGTGATATACTATTTTAATAACAATAATAATACGTTGTAAGTTATATTGGTTCTTATTGACCAAAGAACGCGCGGTTCTTTTTTAACTTGACCAATTGGCATTTCGTTTGTCTCACCAGATCTTTTGTTCCACCATAGCTGTCAAATGCACTAAACAATTTTAACGAGATTTGAACGATGTACGGATATTATATTTTCAATCTGGATATCAGTTTCAATCTGGCTGCAGCTCAAAAGTTTTTTTTCGTTTAAAAGCTCATCTCTAGTGATTTATAATTTTAAGCAATATATCGAGTACCTAGAGTGTATTTATTAAAATTATTACACTTATTGTGAGACTGATGTATTAAACCACGTGAACATCGTATATTCTCTATCAACATATGTATTATTGAATATATCATTAATTTGTTTTCTGTCTAACTTGATACCCAAAGAAAAATATCAACTTAAAATCAAAAGGAATGTCTTAAGACTGTAATAGTGATAATAACATGGAGGGAGGCGTTCTACTCTTCAGAACTACTAGTAAGACTATAGTAAAGATAAGAACATGGAGGGAGTGAGGTCTACTGTTCACAGAACTACTAGTAAGACTGTAGTAACGATAAGAACATGGAGGGAGTGAGGTCTACTGTTCACAGAACTACTAGTAAGACTGTAGTAACGATAATAACATGGAGGGATCGTGGTATAATGTTCACACAACTACTAGTAAGACTGTAGTAACGATAAGAACATGGAGAGAGGCGTTCTACTCTTTATAACTACTAGTAAGACTGTAGTAACGATAAGAACATGGAGGGAGCGAGGTCTACTGTTCACAGAACTACTAGTAAATAGAATCCCGGCTGGATGTATGTTTACTAAGGATGTTTTTTCTTAACACTCTTTCCAAATAAAAATTGCAGGTACACATCCTTAGAACTCTATCTTCCCAATCCCTGATAGTGCAGATATTCTGGACGGGTAGCAAGACGCAAAGTACGGGGGAGACAAAAATATTTTAGGAGAGTTAGCTTTGCGTCAGCGTGCTTCACTGAAGTTTAGTACTCTCCTCGATTAAAGCCAAGAATGTCAACGTTCTAGTTAGATTCCCGGAGGATGCTTATGTGTATTTTATAGCAATTTGAAGGCTACAGGGTAAACAGGGGGAAGTACAATTCTAGCTACCATCCGTTAGACAGTCAATTTACCTTTATAATGCACTTAATTACTATGGTTAAAAAAGGTCACTGTTTAAATTAATTATTAAAAGTATTTGCTGGAGTTCTTAGGAGCTTGAGATATAAAAGTTGATGTCCTGGAAATTCAGTGTAATGTGACTTTCCTCCTTTTTCCCCTGTACCCTTCCAATGAAATCACCTTTATCTCTCAAGACAAATTCTGCTGAATTTTCTTTAAATTACCTTTCGCATCCTTACCCACGTAGATGAATTATATCGTTAGATAGCTCTCGTGATAAAACGATTCAATAATAATTTTTCAGCCGCTTTGATGGCCGCATGGTTTAACGCGCTATTCTCGTACTAGACTATACCACCAATGATTAGGAGATTAAGGTTCGAATCTCGGTCAGGTTTACTGAGGGTGGTTTTTCTAAGAGAGTTTCCACTACCTCCCTCCACGCACATGTGGGTACACTTCCTCTAAATATAATCTTAATAATTCTTAAAAACTTTAGCGTAGTTAGTACATAAGCGTATAACACGAACGGGTAGTAATACGGGGTGCTAAAAATATATATATTTATTCTACAAATAAACAAAAACCATTTCTGCACGAATTTATATTTCCGACGAATGGCAAAATAATTTATTCAAGGCTTTGATTTCTAAATTGCAATTGATAATATGGGAACAGTTTTAGTGTTATGTTTAGAATCCCTATTTATATATTCTCCCTTTTTATATACGTCAAACGAGTGGGACAAATTTTAGTCATACTTTAAATTCGGGACACAACAAACAAACGTTTCATGTCCCGCGAGAAAGGGAGGAATACAAGTTAGAAATTTAAAATCTTCTCCCTCAAAACGAAATTATAGCAGGAGCGCAGACGATGTCATAAAACAAACGGATGCGTGTAGCGTAACTTGGAAAATAAAATAATAAGAGCCATTATGTAAAATCTTGTGCAGAGCAACCGTCGTATTATATTATTAATAGCGTTCTGCCATTAATATGTATTTTAATTTTGTTGGTGAATCCCAAAGTTGTAATAAAAGTTATACCATAGCCGGTTCATGGTAACGTTGACTTTTCTTACAGTCGTAAAGCTTAGTATTCATCCGCCCTACAAATTTGTGACGTTACTATATCAACTAATGATGTCACTTTATATCTCTTGTAAAATTGTCATAACATGACCCGCCTTTCTGGTATAGTGGTTAGAACTCCTGGCTACAGATTCACAGGTCTTGGGTTCGATTCCCAGCTCTTCCAAGATTTTCTGTGAGGCAGTGGGTCTGGAACGGGGACAACTCAGCCTCGTGAGGACAAATGAGGAGCTACTTGAATAAAGACGTAGTGGCTTCGGTCTAGAAAACTGAGATTAAAGGCCGGAGGGTTCGTTGTGATGACTACATGACACCCTATTTGTGTAGAAGTTAGCACTATTTTCGTCAACAGGCGGCGGGTGCTCGGTCAGTTTGGCTCGATTACGGGCTCACGTAATTAAAAAAAATTCTATACTAGAAGGATTAATAAGAAACTATTCGCTTCGGGGGCCGCATGGTCTAAGGCGCTACTCTAGCAGTATACTAAACTGTTTATGACGGAGAGATAGAGGTTCGAATCTCTGTCGGATGTGTTGAGGGTTGTTTTCACAAAATAGTTTTCCAATCTCCTTCCACGCAAATGTGGGTACACTTATTATAAATATAACCTTCCTTATTCCTAAAACTATTAGTTTAATTAGTACATAAGCGTATAATCAAAACGGGTAGTAAGTCAGGGCACTAAAAGAAACAGGATCACCAGAAAATGTTAAGTTCATTTTAAATTTTCTAGTTATTTTTATAACTGAAGTTCCATAAGAAATACAATAATGAGAGTATATTTCTCTTCAAAAGACACAACACTTCTAGGCTTTTATAGTAACTTAAGTTACTAAATAATTTTAATATATTCATACATGAAGTCATGTTATCTGCAGTTGTCACTTTTGATAGATATTATTAATACATACAAAATAGCACAAATAATATTTTCAATGTTAATTGCAAATAAATATATTTGAATTTTTTCTACTGTTCTTCCAACCAAAATAAAAGTATATTAAATTCCTTGATGATTAATTAAATTAATGAGAAAAGGGAAGCCCTAAACTCACCAAAGTTAAATTTCCAGACGATTCTTAGAATCGAAACACGGGACCCTTAAATCAGTAAAGAGACTTACTACCGACTGAGCTTAGAAGTCTTAACATATTTTAAATGTTTTTTTTAATCAGGTAGAAAATGAGTAACGTTACCGTGAATGCATTATGGCTATTCCAAGGAAAAAGGACTCAACGAAAACAAAAAGCGCCACCTATAATTTGGGAATGTGCCAAAATGTTGCACAGAAAGTTACTTCGTTTTTAAATGTTACAGAAACTATTTCTACCCTTTTTTTTTTCCCCTCTATCCAATAAAATAAAATCGGATGAGGACTATGCGATTTAATTATGTACAGTCTGAATAAAAATTGAACCTTGACCTTTGTTTGTAAGGTCAAAAAAACATACTAGCGTCTTTAGGTGAACAATCACCTAATTCTCCCGCTTATATCTCCCCGTTTGATAGTTCTTTGTTGGAATCTCGTTTGAGAAGAGTTATTTATTTTACCTTGGTTGATAATTCAAGGCTAGGTACGAGTGATTTCGAGTTCACTTAAAGTGTTGTCAAAGATTTTACATTTACATTTTACATTATTGTTCTTACGTTCTTCCTATATAAATTCCCATTCTCCTTGCTTGTAAATGAATTTGTATTTCTTCTTAATTCTATCCTCCTCGTCCCTATCCTATCAATGTAAATATGCTGATAGCTTAAACAGGCAGTAAGTTGCGGTGAACAAAAAACTATTTAAAAAACATTTTCACTGCAAGACAGACGACAAAAAAAGGCAAGAATTATTCAAAACAATTCTTCGACAACTATAACAACTTCTAACTAGTAAAAAACTGGTGACCTGGTGGTCTAGGGGTAAGGTGTCAGACTTCTGTGCTGAGGGTCCGGGGTTCAATCCTCGGTCCCGGCACAGATTTATCTGATTACCAAACCCTTCCTTCACCTCTGACAAGATGTGTATTAATCACAACTTGTGAATGTGAGGAATGCCAGGCCTCCACCCGTGGTTCGGATTCCACGTTAAACTGGAGGTCCTCCATTTCATCTCACAATCACCCTACCATTACATATTAGCGTAAGTGCGTATAACCCGAACGGGTAGTAAGACGCGGTGCTAATAACAATAATAGTAAAAAACTAACTAAATCTACCTCCACATATTCATACATTAAGCCAATTAATTTTAAGATGTTACTTATTTTGAAAGATATAAAAATACCTTAGAAATAATATTTAATTAGAGATGGGACACTGGAATCCTATTGTGTTAAGAGAGATTCGAGATTCATTAAGATTTCAAAAAAGTATCTTGAATACAACTGTGAAGAACTCGATTTGATATAATAATTCTAAGTACTTGATAAACTTGTGTAGTTGGAAGAATAACAAAAGGACAAAATTGGATTAATATAGACCTAATTAATTTACTAAATAAAGTGTTCTCTTGGTTTGGGACGTAATAGACATGCCAACCAAAATACGAGTAGCTTTTGTCATTGGCACCAAGTCTTTTGAACATTTTTAATATTAATTATCAAATATTTTCCCTCTAACTAAAATGGTACATTTTTAAAGATTTGAGAGTTCTAATTTCGATTCTAAATTAGGAAGAAATTTTTAAGATTGGAATTCAAGATTCTGATTCGGGAAAATTATATGATTCGACCAATCTATACTGTTAATATTATATTAAAATCTTCTCAATAGAGGCAGTGAATAATGTGTTTGTATTTTATAAAAGGCTCTTCCTATGAAAGTTGGACTGTAGTGCGGTCGAAGTGAAGGAACAAGGGATTCACATATTTTGTTTTTCTAAGTGCAGGCTGGTAGACTATAGTAGGATTCTAGTACGAAGGAACTTTTAGAAAATGCACTTTTTTTTTGTGGTCAATCGTGATAAAATTAAAACCTTAGTACACCCGACAGAGATAGAACCACGATCTTATCTTCCTATCATTGTCAGTCTAGTTTATTACGAGCGAGCCTTAGACCATGTGGAAACTGAAGCAGGTAAAATATAGTATTATAATCATGAAAACGTTGCCCTTGATATTTTTACGAATTTTTAAGTTTTGTGTGTCAATCTGTCATCTATATATTTGACCGGGGACCTGCAGCCGAAACAGTTTT
Organism: Timema bartmani; assembly: GCA_902151455.1. NCBI lineage: Eukaryota > Metazoa > Arthropoda > Insecta > Phasmatodea > Timematidae > Timema > Timema bartmani. The sequence goes on along the minus strand of CABFWB010000131.1, from coordinate 74,341 downwards.
ATGGATTTTATTCTAACTTTAAAATCATTTGTTATAAGGTCATGTTTATTGACTTTTTTAATTATTCCAAATTAAGGATAGTTTAATTGACTGATATTTGAAAATGAGATTTTTCTGAAATGGCTCCAACAATTTTGTTCAAAGTGGATATCTAGGGACGTTTTGACATAAACAATAACACCATATTTGCTTTACGCTTAAGTACTGTAAACTATAATTTTTTTATTCAAATTTTTTTCAAAATTACCCTAGAGAATGTTGGAAATGGATATTTGAGGAGTGTTTGACATTAAAAATAGATTTTTATACTTGTTTTTTTTTAGGAGGTGGGGAGGTGTTTATCGTTTAAGTGTAGTTTACTTATGAATAATTTTTTTTAATTTAAAATTTTTTCGAAAATTGTTTTGTATTTGTTTAAAATCGGTATTTGGGGTTAGTTTTACATTTAATTACATTAATTAACTTAAATGTTCATTTTTCTAAAAAAAAAATGAAGGTGGTTTTACTTATTACTGACGTACTAAACTCTTTGAGTATTAAAATAAGTTCATAACTATTAAATGTAAATATATTTGTTTACAAAATTATTATTATTTTAATATTACTGCTTTGTGTCTTAACACACATTGGAGATAGTTGTTAGTTATTACATTAAACGGGTAAGTGTGAGGAGGGTATGATTTAGAGAAAATGTACCCCTATTAGTGTGAACAAAAAGTGAGAAACAATTTGTTAAAAAAAACTATGAAATTTGTCCGAATCCAAAACCCTAATGCTTCAGTACTGGCAAACTGGACAAGACGAGCTTTAAATTTGGTACACGTACCCACCGATCCATTCTCTTAATATTTTCCCAAACGAAACAGTTGATCAATAATTCACATAACAAAATTTATTAATGTTAACAACAGTCACTATGTTGTGTCATACGAAATTCCAAAAACATACAGCTATAACTATATTGTTCCCCCTAATGATCTACTCGTCTATTGAAACTTATCACTATTGGGGATAATTTAAACAATATGGAAAACCGAGGGGGACATCTCCCCCTCCTTTATCAATTACTCCATCCAATGAGCCTTGATGACCAGATTCCAAACTGGAGCCCCATTTAACTCAGTCGTCGTAATGGCGAGGGGGCTCAATAAGTAGTATCGTTGGAAATACCAAGGGTTGGGGGGTGAGAGACGGGTTAGGGATGTATGGGACGGCCTGTGTTGACATATAACATATTGAAATGTGAGGTTTATCCGACCCCTAAGCACACCCTCGTATTCGCGTACACACATAGTGCCATGGATACTAATGATTACAATGTCAGCGGAATTCATTGGTGAGAGAGAGAGAGAGAGGGTGGAAGGAATGAAAAGGGCGATGGTGTTGTGGGGGGAGGGGGGATAGGTCATAAATAATTTGCTTGTTGTCCTTCATGCTGAGTCATCGTATTATTACAGCGTCAGGCCCAAATTGTTTATATGGAGGAAAAGGGGAGATACTAGGCATTAAATTTTAATGTGGCTTCATACGTGGAAAGTTTGGTATAGGCGTGGTTCCATTTTGATTGGCTGCGTCTTTTTTTTTCCCCTCTCTCGATTTAATATGTCTAGTTAACAGCACATGTGGAAATTTATTGAAGTTATCCTAATTGTTTCTAGATGATATTATATAAACGTTGCTAATCACGTATTTTGAAATGAAAATAAAGGTTTGGCGTATTGCAATAGGCTATAAAGCATAGAATATATACAATAAGCCTAAAACTTACTTTTGAACCTTTTTGTTATTCTTATTAACTATGGTCAACAAAAGGTGCTTTATTTTATGTGAGGAGCGTCTGACTTCCCCTCGTGGAAGTCCACATATTAACATCGATGAGATGAGGACGGTGAAGTGAAAAACCAATCCGCAGTGGTGGAAACGTGGACTAAACGTGTTCGAATCCCGTATGGATATACTAAGATCAGTTTTTCCTCAATGGTTTCCTTATCTCCTGACACGCAAATGTGGGTTAATTCCGTCTAAATTCTACCTTCCCGATACCTACACAAATAGTGTAGTAACACGCTTAAATATTGGGCGGGATCACTTTAGTGGACGAATGGTCTGAGGCAGGGGTCTCCAAACTACGGCCCGTGTGCCACATTCGGCCCACCAAAAAAATATCTCCAGCTCACCCCAAAATTTTATCAAAAAATAAATTGAATGTTTATTTTCGTTATTTCTTAACCACGCCAGTATATTTGACATATCCAGTTACTAGCCGCACGCGTGTTCCCCCTCCCCTA
>CABFWB010000131.1:20132-71978 GCA_902151455.1 Timema bartmani | reverse complement strand
CCCCCCCCCCCCCACGACACCAAACCAAAATACTGTCTGATTCGCAAACCCTAATTTTCAGTTGCAGGTGCCATATGATTAAAAACCTCAAACCATCGTGTAGTAGACAGCTAGGGTCACTTCCTATACCTACCAAGCTATTCATTCATTTATATATAATTATATAGATATATATTTTCCTTGGCCCACGAAAATGTGTAGAAAAAAATATTTGGCCCATGTACCAAAAAGTTTTACTATCCATCGCGGCAACCCTCATAATTACACTAATTAAATAGAGATGTGGAAGGTAGAATTTATAGAAAATTCACGCAAATTTAAGTGGCTGGAAAATGGGAAACCACTTAGGAAAAAACAAATCAGGATTCAAAACTCGACCCAAAGTGTAAAGCTATGATATCCAATCAAACATAGGTTCAAGTGGTTGTGGTTGCCTGGGTGACGTTGGCAGTTTTGTGAAATTATTTTGTAAATTTTTCTTTAGTAATAAATTTCTATATAAAACGTATCACTACTAAATCAAACAGTGCATACTGACACCAAACCAAGTTTATATCCTTAACCATTAGAATTGTAATATATGCAAAAGGAAAAAAAAATTGTACGTTGCACTGCAGACTTTTTCTCTCTTTAATCTTAAGATAGGGCCATTTGCTGCAATTCTTTATTCACACGTTAGAAAATGAGATATTTTAGCATAATAACCCGCCTCGGTGGCGTAGTTGGCTAACGCGCTAGTCGTGTTGAGCTAGACCGCCGAGGACGGAGAGATCGAGGTTCAAATCGCGGTCGAGTGAACTGGAGGTGGTTTTTCCTAAATGGTTTTCCATTCTCCCTCCACGAAAATGCGGGTTCACTTCCTTTCAATCCAACCTTCCCAATTACTAATCCATTAGCGTAATTAGTACTTAAGCGTATAACCCGAACGAGTAGTAAGACGCGGTGCTAAATAATAAATAAATAATTTAGCATAAGATGTTTTAGCAATCTTGTAGACAGTAACGGCGTATTTCAAGGTTAATAACCTGTTAACCAGGTATTAAGGAATATTATGAGAGTCGCTGTAGGTACAATAATAGCTTCCTAAAAGCTTTAAGAGGGGGTTGTTTTCTTCCCTTGATCCGAGGGACAATTAGGTTCATCCATGTTGGATCTTGAGGACCAATGGGAGTGTTTTGCTGAGATTTAAAACAAATGTCAGTTGAATCGATAAGTCGTTACTCTTTTCACGCCGGGTTTGAGCCAAGGACGCTCCCGGGTCAACTCTCGGGAGTCAAGTTTTGTGAATTTTTTATTAACACCTCGCATTAACCGATCAGGTATTCACCACGGGTCGAATTGGTAGAGTAGTAAAACAGGCGTGATAATCATTAGTAATTTAATTACATCATTAAAGCAATTGATATTGTGAATTTATCTTAATCTGTTGACGGCCACACTCACACTAACCAATACACGTGACATGTATCAAATACTAGAAGCCAACCAATATAATAAATAGTAATTTAGATATTTGATTTCGTTAGTTAATTTAACACACTAGCTAAATAATTGGTGCAAGTGCGTGATAAGTAAGAATTTAAATAAATGAAATTTTATTATTTTAACCAACAACGCCGCCACTATACGATCACTACATAACTATAGATTGGACAAATAAACATTCATTCCGTGTTGACCTCATTTCATTTGAGAAGCCATTACGCTCATATACAGGCTGGCCACAAAAGCGAGTGTTTTAGCTGGTGTCCGTTTATGCGCGTAGCACATTTACTAAAAACTCATAAGCTTTATGAAACGAAATAATATACATTGTTGCAGACATACTCCACCAAAAAGCATACATTTAATAATAGAGTGTGTTAACGAAACATTGAGAAAAAAAATATGCGAGAAAATAGGAGCTTCACTGCTCACCAAACAGCAGTCAATTTCATATTTCAAAATACTACATAAAAAATTGATATGTTTGCTTATAGCTCAGAAACTATTGGTTATATAAAGAATATATTCCAGACTAGTATATTTTTACTTTTAATAGTACTACAATTTTACAATGGTAAGATATTTTATCTCTCAAATAGTTGCGAATAGGCCTAGATGCTCAAAATTGGAAATTTTCGCTACTTTATATTACCCTTAAAGTCACTTTCATGGGAAAACAATAGTTGCCATTTTTTTGTGTACTTTTAAACAGTGGCTATATACAAAATCTAATAAAAATCGTTAGGATGGGTTTGTAGAAAATCGATGTTATCTCTTTTTGCCCTTTAGAAAACTACCTTTAATTTTAAAGTTGGATATTTAATTTCAAAAACTCTTCGAGGGGAACTTATGAAAGCCCTAGATACTAATTTATAGCCTGATCCTGATCGGTAAAATGGTTTCGGCCCTTATCAGACACATAGACAGACCGTATTGCAAAAAACACTTTTTCGGTTTTAGGGTGGGTCATGAAACGTCGACATTTATCAAAATCTCAAGTTTGATTTTTTTTTAATTTTTAGGATCACAATACTTCTCTCTCCGAGAGGCCTAACAACATTTGTATCCTTATTATTCACTTATGTATGTAAAGATTTTTTTTATTTATTTTGTTTCAATTCATCCACACGGATAATCAAGCAATCTAAGGGGTCAAACTCAGAAAAAAAATATAAAAATTAAAGCTTACGTGTACTTCTGCTGGTATCCCTAATTAACTAAACCAAATTTCAAATTTTAATATGCTTTGAGTTAGGATATAAACTGGTGATCTCCTTTGATCCCTTTGTTTAAGACGTCAGGTTTGCTTCCTGTGTCAAATCCAAGACCAAAAAAATAAACAAAAATATCACATTTATTCGTTACTTCTAAATCAACTTTAAAAAAATTGTTTATCATAATATTGTGAAATAATGTTGGGTGATTTTCTTTGTTAATTAAAGAAAGTATGATTAACCTATTTTAAGGGACACAATTACAAAATTTATCATACGTACAGAATACTATTTTAATTAAACTTTATTTGTGTCACTAAGTGTAAAATTAATAAACAGAAACATCAAAACACACAGACAAAGAGAAAACCAAATTAATTAGAGTAATACAGGGATTTGAACTATTTTACAAAAACAATATCAGAGCTCCCCATAGAATTCGAAATTCAAATCCATTTCGTTCCTAAATCAAGAGAGGTTAGGTTCTCCTATTCTTGTATGACAAATTCAACATAACACACAAAAAAACAATACTAAAGGATGATATAGTATGTATCCACCCAAAATCCTCTGGTTTGTGTTTGTGTGTTTGTGCTTTGTATTCAGGACACACTCACAATTGTCATTTTAACTTTGACACTCATTTACGAACAAAATTACGCTTGCAGCAACTTCATGCGTTGTGAAAGATTATAAAGAATAAAGTCGAAATTGTTTTTTGAGCGGTAAAAGAAGATTGAACGAGCGTGGCCGAAAAAATAGTTCAATCAGAAATAAATAATTAAAATATATTATTCTATTGTTGTTATTTTGTTTGTTTGCATTATTTTGAAACAAACGCTTTTGAAAGTCTTCTTTATTGAGTACAGTATGTCCGGGTTGATAAAGATGATATTTTAATTACCTAATTGATGTCTGTGTGTGTTTAGTTAATTAATAGACTTACGGGAAACGTGTATAACCTCCAACAACCAAAACGTACACAATAACTTTTTCATTGTTGAATATTAATTAATATTGACTTGTATATTAATTTTATACTAGTTTTCTGCTTAGCAAAATTGTGTACGCTTTTGGATTAACCATCGATAACATGTATCTTATTAATATTACATTTCCTTTCCAAATACACATGATTTGAACAATTTTAAAATCAATTTGAAATTCAATGGTCTGATAAAATAAGAAAGTACCTTTTAACTCAGGAAACAAGTTAGATTTATTTAATTTTTTGGGGTGACCTCTAACCTAACCTCTATAATTAATGAATTAACGGATATTATTTTGTTTGGCTTATCGTTACTTACAAAACTAATCCAACTAAGCCTTTATTATAATCAAATATCTCCATCTAACTTAGCTTGCCTTTGTTTACATCTACATAGCCTGACCAAAACTAGCAAAATAAATTGATTATATTTTGTTTGATTAAAAATCAGGGATTAAAGATTTATATATATTTTTTTATCACCGTGTCTTATCACCTATTTAGGTTACACGCATGTATGATGATTACTCTAACGGGGTAGGAATGGGTAAGGTTGAATTTAGATTAAGGGTACCTGCATTTGCGTGGAAGGAGAGTGGAAAACCATTTAGGAAACACCCTCAGTACACTCAGCTGAGATTCGAACCTCGATCTCCTCATCATTAGCAGTCTAGTATAGAGTGAGAGTGACTCCTTAGTCCATGCGGCCACTGAAGCAAATTTTATAATAATTAAAACGGGAACTATTCTGCTGCGTAAAAAAGTGTATTGATGATTTTACTAAAATTTCCTACTAACCAAAAAATTGGTGCAATCATAATAATTATGTAATACTAATATATTATTACAAAATAAAATTGATTTGCCTTAAATATATAAAGTTATTTTATCAAAAAATATTTTGATCATTTCGACTAAAATTCACACATATATAAACATAGATTTCAAGTAGGTTTCCCTAACCACTTGACCGAGAGAATTATTATTAATATATTACTTTGAGAGACATAATTAATTTAACAATGATAGTGGTTATGGGTATTTGATACAGATTGTACGTGAGGAATGGATGTGTATTATTTACTGCCATTACACATGTATTTACTCACTTCATTAAACTCAATTTAAATAAGAACTATTCATTCTTCGCAAGAGAGAATCACAAATTACCGGTACATTAAACGGTGTCATGGCATAGTGGTTATTGTACCTGGCTGTGAATGTAGGGGTCCCGGGTTAATTCTCAGCTGGTATAATGGGCATCCTTACTTGAAGGGTATCACGTGATCTAGCCAGCCAATCATTATGCGAGTGACGTCATCAGGGATATTTAGTAACTCATTTGTTATTTGTTATTTATTATGACTAATGTTTACTCTTTAGCGTAAGTTCTAGTGATCAGACATTGAAACAAAATAATTACACTAAAATAGGAAAGCTAAATTTATCAAAAAAAATTTGTAATAGATATTTATTATATCGATTGAAAACTATGAACATTCACAGATCATCACTGTAAAACTAGTACAAATCACAGATCATACTCGAGAATGAAGATGTTTGGCTCGAGTTGTCACGTTAAGTTACGTGAATCGTGATCACACATAAGTTAAGTTAACTTTAAGTTAATGTTACGTTAATTTACGTTAAGTTAACGCTAAGTTGATCGTGATCCCGGCATAACGGTCACCAGGGTTGGGTTAATTATATCACCAGAGTGGCTAAAAGTCTACATACGAGGAAACAACCCCCATAGGTGTATTCTGGGCAACGTTCTATATTACTAGAGCGGCTAAAAGTCTACTTACGAGGCGACTGAACAAGATAATTTATATCTACCAGTAAAAAACAAAAAAAGCGCACTAAGTCTAATGCTGATGAATGAGTAATCTTGGGCTAGCTTTCCAGCCACCTTGTTACTGTCATGATTACATTTATCTTGAATACGTATCAAAAGTCTTTTGTTGTGGAAATTGAAATTTAGGGAGGTTTGCTAAAACATGTTTAGAATAAATATTTTTTAACTTTACATAGTAACAAGGGGTTAGGCCTGTCTCCGACACGCCATTTCGGATTTCGCGCGAAGTCGGTTTCCAGTTGTTTTGATCTATTTTTAGATTTTTAATAACAGGAGATAGCGTGATTTGTGTCCGTTGCTCTACCGGGATTTTTTTTTCAATTTTCGGATTTTTCTTATACCTCATTGGCCAATAGCTCTAGCCACGTGATCACGGTGTGTTGAATCCCCTTTGGGCCTCCCCACCCTCCCGTAAAATTTCAATTTCAAGAATTTTTGAAGTAGCTACAACACTTAAGGTGGGGATGTTGGAAACGCGAATTAAGGGCAACATTTTTTTGGCTAAAATAAATCAAATATTGCTTTGGTAGAAACGTAGATACTTTTTACAAACCCCTTCTAATTAGTGTAAACCAATTAATTCACCAACATGCTTTGTAAGATTTCTGAAGCAACAGTTGATTCAAACTTGGAACTATTACCTACATTTTTTAAATAAGTTTTTTAATAAACTACTTGATAATGTATGGTTCAATCAAATAATTTATTATTTTTAAATATATTATTATTTAAATAGTTATTAAAATAACGTACTCTAAATCAATAGGGCTACCAATCGAGAAACATTTTAAACAAGGTATATTTTACTCTCTAAAAAATACTACCCGCTTCAGTAAGAACGAGGAGATAAGGATTCTCGAATCGGTATTGTTACCTTAATGGTTTCATATTCTTCCTCCACGCAAAGACAAGTAGACCTCCTCTTAATTCCAACTTCCTATCCCGATCTCGTTAATGTAAAATATGCGGATCCTGGACGGGTAGACAGAATTTGAGCACGGAAAGACTAGGTATGTTTTATTGTGAATTTCACGTAGCTCGAATGGTATAGTACGTGGTGGGTGGTTCGGGAGGTATGGGGGAATGCTTGGATCGTTCCGAACATACTTTCAAAATGAAAATATGCCGCACCCAAAGCACTATAGAGGTATTCTGGAATGGGAATAGTTGTATCCTAAGGATCGGTTCAACATGCTTTAGAACACATTCTCCTTAGCTCAGTCGGAAAAACGTCCACTTACTTGACTAAAGGCCCCATTTCGATTCCCAATGAAGTCGTAAAACGTGCAATTTATTTTTTAAATATTATGTTTATCTCTATGGTTATTAACGGAGTAGCCTAAGGCCTCATTTATGCATGCGTTTGGTATCATTCGTTCCCTAATACAATGGATACAGTGGGTCCATTTATGCAATTCCGTCCGATAATGTTGTCGTTGCGGTCTGATAGGCGACCGGCGTATCCTAGAGAAAGCGACAGTAATTATTTATCCTTGGATGATTCTTAGGAGCATCACGGTACATGGACGCACTTATGCAGCTGGAGGAAGGTGGCAGGCTTGCCAACCTGTACTCCCCCTGTGGTATCCTGTCCTCCCTCGCCCCTGTTTATCCACTCCGTAGTCACCACGTGTTTTGAGGTTAGGTTTGCTTATTGGGTGAAAGTGTCATATTTTCATACTGTTAATAGCGTGGTAGACTTTAAAATGGAGCAGATAACACCATAACTGGATCCACCGAGGTCTAACAAGCACATGGCTGAGGTGGCAGTACTGAAAATCTTTTCAGCGACTGACGATACGACCCTAGTGCGTAAATAGACATAAAAAAAACCGGACAGTAAATTATCGTCGACAACCGGATGATACGAAACGCATGAGGTCTAAGGAAGGTTTAATAAAGCAAGTGCACACGTAAAGTGTAAATAGTGGATGAGAAATAATACTTAGCACCACGTCTTACTGTCCGTTCGGGTTATACGCTTAAGTACTAGTTACTCTAATGGGTTAGGAGTTGGGAAGGTTGAATATAAAGGAAGTGAACCCGCACTTGCGTGAAGCGTCCTGAAGCGAATCACTCGACCCCAAAACCACTATCGGTAGTACGAGTTTGAAAATATCAAATCAGATATTTAATTACCAATCCACCCCCACCCCCCTCTCTCGTTCAGTTCAAAATCACGATTGATTGATTGATCCCCTGATTATCTTTGAATAATATTCACTAATTCGTGCCTTCTAATATCCTAGTAAATCTGCCAAGAGAAGGGCTTTTAAGTTAAACATAAAAAAAAAAACCAATAGAGATATTTTGTAATTTAGTAAAAGAAACGACCCCATTTTTAAAATGATAAACTTTCAAGCTTTAATGTAATTGAACTCGTAACCGCTTATATCATTAGGTTAAAGAAGTGTTTACGAGAATTATGCTGCTGTCTTTTTCCTATAAATTCTCGCCAGTTTAATAAACAATGTTAAAGCCAGAGCAATGACTCACACAACAACATTTCGTGAAGTCTTGGTAAGTCTTTTTACTTTAATTTGAAAAGTTTTTAGGCATGGGAAGGAGACGAGAGGGGATGGAAATCAATATTTTTTTTTCCCCTTGGTGATCCGTACAGTTTACCTCGTTAGGAAATAAACTTTACAGTTTGCATCCTTCTTAAAACATAAGCCGCTTTCCTTCTTTTTTTTAGAGAGTTCTGTTCACCGACACTTTGTATCTCTCAAAATAATACATTATCGACTCTACCTCCTCTTAACTTTCCACCATAAATTTGTACTATCTCGCTTCTATATAACATTATAAATTTTCTTTTTTGTAATCGTGTCGAAATGTAAAATCATGTTGAAATATATGTGGGTTTTTTTTTTGTAAATTCATTTTGTGTGATTTTTAAATGTTTTTTTCATTAATTGAAAGCTCATGAATTTAGCTATTAAACCCCAAAACCTAGTAAGTTAAAATATTTTATTTAACTAGTTCTTTCTTTGTTAAATTTGTTCATCATAGGAAAAAAAATATATTCTAATTTAGCTCCAAGTGTTGGTTTGAGTATTTAGTGAAAATCTATACATAACCACTTGCTTCAGTGGAAGTATAGCTTCGGTGGTTGCATTGTCTAAGACGTCACCCTCACAATGGAATGGATTGCCGGTGACTGGGATATTGGGGTTAGAGTCCCGGTTGGGTGTATTGGGGGTTGCTTTTTATAAATGGTTTATCACTTCACCTCCACGTAAATATGGGTGAAATTCCGAACTTATTATTATTATTAGCACCGCGTCTTACTACCCGTTCGGGTTATACACACTTACGCTAATATGTAATGGTAGGGTGATTGTGAGATGAAATGGAGGACCTACAGTTTAACGTGGAATCCGAACCACGGTGGAGGCCTGGCATTCCTCACATTCACAAGTTGTGATTAGTACACGTCTTGTCAGAGGTGAAGTAAGGGTTTGACAATCAGATAAATCTGTGCCGGGACCGAGGATTGAACCCCGGACCCCCAGCACAGAAGTCTGACACCTTACCCCTAGACCACCAGGTCACCATCCGAACTTATTCATTCCTATTCTATTAGTGTAAGCTTTATAAATATATACCCTTTTAACGGTGTAAACATGTGAATCTCCCAAATGGGTAGTGAGGCCCTGTACTATATACATCTTATATACATGGCCCTTAATTTAAAAACTACACTTCTAAACCCGGAATCAAAGAAGAGACATTTAGATCTGTGTGACGTTTTAGGTTTGTTAGACGTTTAAGGTCAATTTTTATGTAATATAGTAGTAAAGTAAAACCATAATTGATTAGTCATCATACTAGGCTTATTTAGAATGCACATTACGAACCAAAGGGTGATATTCACCACATGACTCACAAACTAGCTAAAAACTATTAAAAAAACTACCAATTTTCCTAAAACCACTATCAATTCATCACTATGAATTAAAGAACAACCGTTTCATCAATTGTGTGTGTGTGTGTTAGATTGTGTGTGTGATTGTGTGTGTGAGATTGTGTGTGTGAGATTGTGTGTGTGAGATTGTGTGTGTGTGATTGTGTGTGTGTGTGTGTGAGATTGTGTGTGTGTGAGATTGTGTGTGAGATTGTGTGTGTGTGTGTGTCTAAGCTGGGAATATAATTTCAGACCCGTAACCCAGTAGTCGATTGGTTGGAACGGTTTGAACGAAAATATTAGGAGTAATATTTTGTAAAATGAATTCAAGATTAGTTGGAAGGGTCTGTGGAAGATACTTGTAGGGTACCTTGATTTCTCCCTTCTCCCTCATTCTAGCTCAACCCTAACATCTTAATTTTATTATCTGCATTGACCTTTGTTCCCCAAAATCTAGAAGTCTGAAGTGAGAGCGATTCGTCGACAACGCGAAATCAATAATTATTACATCCGACTCGCTGATTTGGAAATAATTTCATCCTCAAGCTATGCCCAACCTGAAAACCTCTAGTAGAAGAACCGCATGAAAACTATTTCATTTGTTTGCTATCGACCCGGATTCTTTCGATCAATTATCCGGGACTAGTTTTAGTTTAAATATACTTTCGTTTATATATTCTAAATTATAAGGAATGCTAGTTGAGGGCGGGTAAATTTTAGAACAAACTACACGGTGACTCATAGTAGGGGGCTATCTCTTGGGTTTAAAAATATTATTATTAATATTATTATTATTAGCACCGCGTCTTACTAACCGCCCGGGTTATACGCACTTACGCTAATTGTGTAATGGTAGGGTGATTGTGAGATGAAATGAAGGACCTACAGTTTAACGTGGAATCCGAACCACGGTGGAGGCCTGGTGTTCCACACATTCACAAGTTGTGATTACTACACGTCTTTTCAGAGGTGAAAGAAGGGTTTGGCAATCAGATAAATCTGTGTCGGGACCGAGGATTGAACCCCGGACCCCACAGTACAGTAGTCCGACACCTTACCCCTAGACCACCAGGTCACCTTTACAAACAATATAAAACTAGTCGTACCCACATGACATAATGTAGGACTCACTTTAAAAGGTGTTCTCGGGACACAAAAGTAGTTAAATAAATTACTATAAACATATGTTCTATCTGACCTTATTTCCAATTTTCACACTGTTCTTCCCCCCCCCTCAATGTTTAGCAGCTTACTTTAACACAAAATGCTCATAGTGACTCCAGTGAGTGAAGATAAAATCTTGTGGACACCAATATCACTTGCTAAACCTCTCAAAATAATGACCAAGCACGGCTCTGATAAGCGAGGTGTTTATCGCTAGTGGTTCATTAGAGGCTCTTATCCAGGGACTAGGGAACTATATAATATACACAGGAGGGGCCCACAAACATCCCAAAGCCTTGCTCTGATAAGCGAGGTGTTTATCGCCAGTGGTCCTTTAGGGGCTCTTATCCAGGGACTAGGGAACTATATAATACACACATGAGGGGCCCACAAACATCCCAAAGCCTTGCTCTGATAAGCGAGGTGTTGATCGCTAGTGGTTCATTAGAGGCTCTTATCCAGGGACTAGGGAACTATATAATACACACAGGAGGGGCCCACAAACATTCCAAACCCTTGCTCTGATAAGCGAGGTGTTGATCGCCAGTGGTTCATTAGAGGCTCTTATCCAGGGACTAGGGAACTATATAATACACACAGGAGGGGCCCACAAACATCCCAAACCCTTGCTCTGATAAGCGAGGTGTTGATCGCCAGTGGTTCATGTGTGACTATCAACCACTCCCCCGTAAAGTAATGTGAGCACACATCTCTCTTGAAACCATTGTAGACTTTACATTATTTTGTTTATAATTTGTACTTACTAATCCATTTTTTTCAGGTATATTTCGCTAAAGGTACTGTTGAAACTAAGGTGGGACCTATAGTGTCAGTGCATGATTTAATTGGTTCACATACCTTCTCGAAATATTGGAACTTGCATGCGGACATCTCGCATCCTCGTCACGGCGTTGTTGTCACGGTGATCAAGTCACGAATATGAACGTGACCTAATTCACATAATCCCACAACAACACGACTAAACCAATCCTACCACATACCAAATCTCCTTAAGTTATAAATAGGCCTCCAGGTTCACTCAAGTCACGAGAACGGGCATGGTAATAAATAATTGTCGAGTGGTGGGGGTGTCACGAGTAGGAGGGGAAGCGAGGAGCATTTCCCCTACTTTAGCTCACCTACCAAGCAATATACCTCATCAGAGGAACACTGGAGGTTGAAATTATTCACTCATCTAAATTACACATTGGCACTAATCTTCATTAGGAGTCCACTAATTGCATTGAGAAGATAGCAGTGTTGCTTCCCTTCCGCATAACATGACGACTGGAAGCATGTTTAGGGTTGGCTTGCATTAGATCCCTAATTGACAATTAATAAATATTACTAGTGATACGAATCACAGTAGTATGAAAATTCGAACTGTATAGTTAAGATCATGACGTATAAAATGTATTTATAGCTGAAAGTATTTTTACTTTCTCTCTATCTTACAGGTAGAGAAAGTATGCTGATCGTCAAAAAAATCGAACTCGAGATTTTGATGAATTTTGACGTTTCATGACTTCCTGAATCCGAAAAAGTGGTTTTTGAATTTCTGTCTGTCTGTCTGTCTGTCTGTCTGTCTGTCTGTACCTCCAACTAGAGCCTAAACTATTTTACCGATTGAGCTGAAACTTGATATCTAGGGTTTTCATAGGGTTGCCCCGAGGGGTTTTTGGAATTGGATATCTACCCCTAAAATTAAGGGTAGTTTACTGAAGGGAAAAAAGAGAAAAAGTCGATTTTCTCAAAATCGGCTCTAACGATTTTGATTAAATTTCATTTATGAACATTAATAAATATTCCAAACAAAATGGCTACTCTCAATATTTCGGCAAAATGGCTTTAAGGGCTCCGGTCTGATGCGTAAATTAACATTTTTTATAATAGCTCCGAAACTATTTGAGATATGAAATTACTTAGCATTACAAATATGTATATATATTTATAATACAAATATTTTATTCGAAACATATTTTTATAAAATCAATAATTTTCAATCTATACGCAATTATATATATATTTTTAGCTTTTTGGACATTAAAGCTTAAGTATTGCGATCGTAAAAAAAACTAACCTGAAATGTTGATGGATTTCGACGTCTCATGACCCCCCGAACCCTAAAAAATAGTCTTTGCAATGCCGTCTGTCTGTGTGTCTATTAAAACTTAAAATTAAGGGTAGTTTACTGAAGGGCAAAAAGAGAAAAAGTCGATTTTCTCAAAATCGGCTCTAACGATTTTGATTAAATTTCATTTATGAACATTAATAAATATTCCAAACAAAATGGCTACTCTCAATATTTCGGCAAAATGGCTTTAAGGGCTCCGGTCTGATGCGTAAATTAACATTTTTTATAATAGCTCCGAAACTATTTGAGATATGAAATTACTTAGCATTACAAATATGTATATATATTTATAATACAAATATTTTATTCGAAACATATTTTTATAAAATCAATAATTTTCAATCTATACGCAATTATATATATATTTTTAACTTTTTGGACATTAAAGCTTAAGTATTGCGATCGTAAAAAAAACTAACCTGAAATGTTGATGGATGTCGACGTCTCATGACCCCCCGAACCCTAAAAAATAGTCTTTGCAATGCCGTCTGTCTGTGTGTCTATTAAAACTTAAAATTAAGGGTAGTTTACTGAAGGGCAAAAAGAGAAAAAGTCGATTTTCTCAAAATCGGCTCTAACGATTTTGATTAAATTTCATTTATAAACATTAATAAATATTCCAAACAAAATGGCTACCCTCAATATTTCGGCAAAATGGCTTTAAGGGCTCCGGTCTGATGCGTCAATTAACATTTTTTATAATAGCTCCGAAACTATTTGAGATATGAAATTACTTAGCATTACAAATATGTATATATATTTATAATACAGATATTTTATCCGAAACATATTTTTATAAAATCAATAACTTTCAATCTATACGCAATTATATGAATTTTTTTAACTTTTTGGACATTAAAGTTTAAGTATTGCGACCGTAAAAAAAAACTAACCTGAAATGTTGATGGATGTCGACGTCTCATGACCCCCCGAACCCTAAAAAATAGTCTTTGCAATGCCGTCTGTCTGTGTGTCTATAAAAACTTAAAATTAAGGGTAGTTTACTGAAGGGCGAAAAGAGAAAAATTTGGTTTTCTCAAAATCTGCTCAAACGATTTTGATTAAAATTCGTATCTAGGCGTTGATTAAGATTATAAATAAACTGGCTATTTTCATTTTCCTATGAAAATGATTTTTAGGGTACTTTACAGAAGCGTTAATTTCCGTATCTCCACAACTATTTGAGAAACTAAACAACTTATCATTGCAAAATTGTAGGACTATTAGAAATAAAAAACTTTTATTTGACATATATTTTTATAAAAGCAACAGTTTCTGAGATATTTGCAAATATATTAATACAATTTTGTGAGCTTTAGTTGTAAACATATACTACTTAAGTCTTAACGCAATAATTCTCCAATGCCATAGAGTAATTAAATATAAGTATCTAAAAAAGTATGTTATTTTTCCTTAAAGCTCTTAGGAGAAATGTTTGCATAGCAATGATCTATCTCCATTTTAGACTCAATAGTCAATATTTACATTTTTTATTGGTCAAAATGTATAAATGAATAATTAAATATCAATGCGATGACTTGAAGATCTGCAACACCTTATAAAATGTTAAAATTTTAACCAGAAATCGAAATTTTAATACGAAGTGTTGACCCTTGTGGAAGACATTAAACTGTTTGAAATGCTCTTAGGTGGACAAAGATGCGCCTCTTTTCTCATTGATTCTATATCATTGTATATTATTTTATGCGTGTTCTTATGTGGAGTGGTGATGATACAATGTACATTATTCCGTTCAGAAATCTTACGAGTTTATAGAAAGAGAGAGAAAGTCTGTGCGGTGCGCCGTACCATTTATTTTTAATAAAGTTAAATAAAGGTTTACTGAAGATTTGTGTTTGAAGTGACTGACTTTCAGTTTTAAAGAGTGTGTGTTTAAGCCCAGGCAGGTTCAAAACAATGGTTTATTATGTTTATGAGCCATATATATTAGTTTAATTCTATTTCAGGAGATGCGTATTTAGTATAACGTAGGTTGACCAATATTTAGTTAGTTTCTAGGTCATGTGCTGATATAACCATGTGTTTAGAAATAAGTTTACCAACAATAAATAGATCAAATGTTATAATAAAAAAATCTGTATACCAGGCAACACGATTAAATACGTGCTAACCATGGGGAGGGAGAAAAATTAAGACTCCAATGATGTCTTCAAAATAGTTATATTACTTTCAGAATGGAGTTTAACGAAGCAATAACGTGGGATGTAGGCAAGATCAGTTAATATAATTAGAAAATGTGCTCATCCATGAATTATTTACAGATGACACACGATTTGAATGTTTGTTCGTAGCTTCTAAACTTCTACCCTTGTGAAAAGTGAATTTTACTCGAGCCTGAATTTATAATAGAATCTCGCTGTAGGGAAAATTAGCCGACAGTTACAAAAGATACTAAAACTATTTTCACGTATCCATAGGCCAAGTCATGTGATCAGAAGCTGTTAATTTTGATGCATAGTATTAATACCAATAAAATAATAAATTAGCATTATAGTAAAATATAAATATTGACTGGCAAAAACAAAGCTTTTATTTTCTAAAATTGCCTTCCTATCAGATTCTTACTATAACTTTTAAGTGTAGAAAACGCGAACAAAGGGCAGTCATTTTGCAATTTTTATGTCAAAACTTTTTTTGGAGGGCAAAATAAATCAAACTTTGCTTCAGTAGAAACACAAGAGTTTAATTTTCTTCACGTGGTGATATCAACAGTTCTTGAATATCTGTCAAGAGTGTCCTTGAATGAAATGACAACTGTTTCTCTTCCTTTAAAATGTTTCTCGTCTAATGCCGCTATGCTCATGACAGATATTCATTAATCGTTGATATCACCATGTGAAGAAAATTAAACTCTATTTTTGTACTGGAGAATTATTTTATTTATTTTGGGCACAGAAAAAAAATTCTGTTATAAAAACTGCAAGAAACATTGGCTTTATCCCTACATCCCCAGATTAGTTAAACCAAAAAACAATTGAGGAAAGGATTAGGAGAGTCATCAACAGAAAATACACCCGCATCCGCGTGCAGAAGGAATGGGGAAACCACACCATCAGATCACATTCAGGAAACACAGTCAAAATTCGTTCTTTGACCTTCCAATTGACCCGCTTCGGTGGCCGCATGGTCTAACGTGCTACTCTCACAGTAGACTAGACTGCCGATGATGGGGAGATTGAGGTTAGAATCTCGGTCTTGTGTACTAAGGGTGTTTTTTTCCCAAAATTATTTTCCACCATCTCTACGCGGATATGCGGGTACACTTCCTCTAAATATAACCTTCATAATCCCTCAAACCATTAGCGTAATTAGTACATAGGCGTATAGCCCGAACGGGTAGTAATACGCGGTGCTAAATAAAACCTTCCAATCACTGATATATATAGATATAGATACATATATATATATAATGGGATAAACCTTGGGGTAAATTTCTCGCCTCAACACCCGATGTTTGTGTGTTCAAACCCAGCCAGGGTTGGCGTATTTATCTTAAGTGATAAAAATCCGTAGCACAACTTCCTTCAGAAGAGAAGTAAATCCGTCAGTCCCATGTCGATTGTGACATGTTAAAAAAAACCTGGAAGGTATGTGAAAATTTATTTCCCAGCCAAAATTGATAGGCCCTTTCACTTTCGCTCGTAGAAATTATCGTGTGATGGTATAATCAGTTGGTTAAGAAAGTGCAGGTTAAATAACTCTAATAAATACTTGGTTTCTGGACGGTTAGTAATAATTATATTATAAATAATAAATAAAAATCACATCTATAAAATGAATTACAAGGAAAAAGCATCCCCCACTTTTCAGTCAAGGCTTTGATGGCAAACATGATAGTTTCAAACGTATCACTAAAATAAAGCATTTTCTTCAACAAGAGTATTTAAATAAATATGAAAATGAAATAAATTTTGCGTGTTTATGTGGCATATGATTGTTTTAAGGGGAAGTCTACCATCATTCATAATTTTTAATAAGTCATTACGACATGTCATTAAAGTTCTTCCGTGTAAGCTTGTTTGTTTACTTCCTTTTAAAAGTAAGGCTAACAAAAACATCGAAGTTGTTTGGCTGAGCATTGATCATATCTGAGTAAACCGAAATCTGGGAGTTAGATTCAAATTTTTCCCTCACAATGTATCTTTCTACATTTTCTCCAGGCGAATGCTAAAAATTGCACACTCTATAATATTAATTTAGTTTAAGTATTATTATTATTATCACCGCGTCTTACTACCCGTTCGGGTTGTACGCCCTTAAGCTAATGTGCAATGATAGGGTGATTGTGAGATGAAATGGAGGACCTACAGTTTAACGTGGGATCCGAGCCACGGTGGAGGCCTGGCATTCCACACATTCACAAGTTGTGATTAATACACGTCTTGTCAGAGGTGAAGGAAGGGTTTGGCAAACATAGTTTAAGTAAACACACCACTTATATTCGAAATGCTTTTTTTTTCCATCGCGTCTCATTACCTGTTTGTGCTATACGCATATATATAACTTATACTTATATGGTAGGGATGAATAATGTAGAGTTTAGAGGAAATGTACACGTATTTGAATGGAGGAAGAGTAGAAAATATCTAAGAACCTCAGCTGAGATTTAAACCCCGACCTTCCCATCACTATCAAAGACTAAATGACCATGGCATTTAGACCACGCACCCAATGGAGCAATACTGATTTTGAATTGTGCAAACAATTTTGTTTATTTAGCTGCATTGGTGGGTACGCAGTCTAGTCAAATTTATCGGTGATTGAGGTAATAGTTCGAATCCCAGCTGCCTGTACTGTGGGTGTCTTTACTTAAATGATTTTCCACTTTCCCTTCAAGCAAATGTGGGTTCATATACGTTTAATACTACCTTCCTCGCCCTTACTGCGTTAATGTACTTTAATGTGGATGGTCCAGAAAATCAGGAAGACGCAATTTTTAAAAAATAGGGTGACTGAAAAATAAATCCTAGATAGACACCGTAGCTATGACAATAAGTCTGCCCACTCATGCACAAGTATAAGATTTGATTTCTCAAAGAGGACCGATAACATATATGTGTAATTGGGTTGGTTTCTTTCGCTAAGTGATAAATTAACTTCCCACTTCATGAAGGTATAGTAATCTAAAGCACTTCTCTCACAATAAACTAAACTGCCAACGACGAGTAGATCAGGGTTTGAATCCCAATTGGGTGTAATAAGGTTTTTTTTCTCCAAAGTGGTTTCCCACTCTTCCAAGTAAATGCAGGTACACTTACTCTAAATGCAATCTTTCTCATTCTAAAAATAATTAAGTATCCTAATTAGTACATAAATATACAGCCCAAACAGGTAGTACAATGCGGTTCTAAAAATTAACGTTCAAGCCCTAAGATTAAGTTCTAAGAATCTGGTAAATGGAAATTAATTTAATTGAATTCGTTAAATAATGTTAAATAGATCGCGACTTAAAACGGTTCTCACAATGTCATTGTCAGTAATTGACTGAAGGATAGTTGCACTACTTTTTTTAAATTATATTTAAATAGTCTTGAAGAATAATGTCGCGTGCATTAGATGGGCCACACCCCCTTAAACATTTCTTCAGCCTCGACTCATATTTTATAGGATCGCGTGTGTCTACCGAATTAGGCGAGAGCCGTCCCTGTCCTTATCCGAAACATCAGCAATCTGTGTATTCACACACTTTTAACTGTCGAGTATTTTTCTTTCTTGAATATTTCTCTCCTTTTTTTTTTTTATTCGGTTATTTATTTCACTGGGTTTAAAAACATTCGTTAAAAGATTATTAAGAAGGACTTCACACGACGCTTTGTGGATTTCTTAAGGTGGGAGTGTAAGTGACGCAAGAAAGGGTTGTGTTTTTGTAGTTTTTATCGCTAAACTTTTTTTTTTTGCCAAAATAAATAAAATATTTCTCCGATAGTAACATTGTGTGATTTTCTTCACATGGCTATACTCGTATTAATAGTTGTTGAATATCCGTCAAGAGTCAAGAAGTAGTAGCTGACAAACTTTTTAAATGAAGAGAAAATGTTGACATTAAATTTCAGGACATCCTTGTGATATATTTAAAAACTGTTGATATCACCTTGTGAAGAAAATCAAACTGTTTTAGCTGTAGAAATATTTTATTTCTTGTGACCAAAAACGTTGTTTTTATATAAAAACTTCGAAACCACTGACCTTAACTCACGTTTCCTACATTCCCACCTTAAATAAATTGCACTAATTTTAGAAGTATTCTGGTAGACAAAACAGTTTCTACAGTTGCAAAAACTACTATCATTATTATTATTATTATTATTATTATTATTATTATTATTAACACCGCATCTTACTACCCGTTCGGGTTATACGCACTTACGCTAATGTGTAATGGTAGGCTGATTGTGAGATGAAATGGAGGACCTACAGTTTAACGTGGGATCCGAACCACGGTGGAGGCCTGGCATTCCACACATTCACAAGTTGTGATTAATACACAGATATTCTTACAACTTAAACTTAAGGCTAGAACTTTTATTTTTTAGCACCACGTCTTACTATCTGTTTGGGCTGTACACTTGTGTACTAATTAGGCTATTCTTTTTTTTAGAATGAGAAAGATTGCATTTAGAGTAAGTGTACCTGCATTTACTTGGAAGAGTGGAAAACCACTTTGGAAAAAAAACACCCTTATTACACCCAATTGGGATTCAAATCCTGATCTACTTGTCGTTGGCAGGTCAGAGGTGAAGGAAGAGTTTGGCAATCAGATAAATCTGTGCCGGGACCTAGGATTGAACCCCGGACCCAGACCAGGTCACCTTCAAAAGTTACTAAAACTATTACTAAACTATATAATATCTCCAAAAATTAAATCATGTAATTCGCAGCTGTCACTTTCTCTCTCCAAGCAGATGTTTGTGCATTCCCTTGAAATTAACCCTCTTCATTCGTTATATTAATTTAATAACATTTTAGAAACCTTTATAAATAATGTCGAATAATGAGCTTATAATATGTAAGAAGGAAGAGATTTAGAATATACCTTGTATGATAGTTAAATAGCCTATTCATGGAATTGAAGTAAAAACACTTGTTTAAAAATTGTTTGTTCTGGGTAGATTTTAGTTTAAATATTTACCTATCAGGTTAAAAGACGAGTGAGTAATACCTATTTTGATTTAAAATTTTCATTGCTAATAGTTAAATACAATTACTTAACCGGTTATATTTGCCCTTTCTAAACTTAATGTTCTATTTGACAAAATTAACTGTCATTGGGTGGAGTAGGGAATTAATATTTAAAGACAGGAAGTTGGTAATATTGAAGATAATGAAGTGCGGTCGAGCGGATATTAGAAGAGACGCTTAAAGGAGAATCTCACTAAAATCACTTATCATTTGTCATCAACCTCATTTAAACTAGAATGTTTGTAATGAATGGATGGCAATAAAGCAGATTAATTTTAATCATGCTTTTAAAAACCAATATATTACCAATTTAGTGTGGTTCTCGTTTTCTCGTTTAGACTTTTTTTTTTTAATGTGTCGAGAGGAAATTTGAAGAAAGAGAAATATATTTTTGAAATAGTTTTATACTGAAGGACATGATATATATATCAGTGATTTTTATCCATTAAAGGTAGATTTGGAGGGAGGTAAACGGATAACTCTAAATAGTTGTTTTTTAATATTATAAATATTTTTTTTAAATAATCAAGGTCTATATTTTTCATCTTATTTCGGTTTATGGGCGTATACAACTTGATACTACCAATTTCATCAACTGTTCAAGAGTTTAGATGCGTATATTATAATAGATGTTGTGCCTTTATTGTGTGTGTAAACCTATTAAAACATTAGTGTATCGGAACTATGTATAAAATAAATTCAAAAGTATGTGATTGTGTGTCAAATTGTGGTACGACATTTTCATACATAGTTTCTCATATACATCTATTATATTATTTAGTAAGCTAACTGCCTGTTTTTCTTTAAGTGTGGCAAACACACGACTGTTTTTTTTCATAATACCTATATCAGGGGTCTCCATCTTAAAATTACAAAAGAGCCACAATTTAATCCATGAGTTTATTGCTTGAACGCATTATAATCGTCTTAAGGGCTGGAAGGAAATGGAACTCAAGCAGCTACACGAATTATTATTAAAAATAGAGCGCAATTAAGTTTTATTACTGAATGAATATCAGTTGGAGGTTTCATGGATGTTTCCCACGCGAGTCAAAACGTTCAATTTCTCGCCTAAAAATATATCAATTTTACTACAGTAGATTACTTTTCAAAGAAACTTCACGTTCCGAAAGAAAAAGACATCGCGGGCCGCCAGTTGGTAACCCTGATCAAGATGGTTTTCATATGATATTGCTGAATACAGCTTAGCCACTGATACGGTATAATTAAACAAGTTGGTTTACATAAACCATTTGAATTATAGTGGAATCACAGTACAACAATATAGTTAGAAATTACAAGTAAAATAATTGTTATATCGCCATTGATGCCACCTGTCAAAATTAATAGATTTTTGAAGGTAGCACAAGTGAAATTTGTAATTGTATCTGTTCAAGGTAACTTTGACCTTTTCTGAAAGCTGTAAGTTATAAAAATTAGTTCAATACTCATATTCCTGGCTAGATAAACTTTATCACTTTATCCAGCAGGGCGGATAAATACAAAGCCATTTTATTAGTTACTGTTCAGCTGTCAGAAAGCTCTACTGCCATCAGTTTTACATTTTACTAAAATAAAAACAAGGGAAATAAAGGAACAAGGGGCTTCCTAAATTGTATTTTCACTTATTCTGAACCAGATAATATCTATCAACAGTGACAGCTGCGTCTAGCATGAATTGATGTATGAATATATTTAAAATTGTATTAGTAACTTAACTAACAGAATTGACCTATTGCATATGAATTACTAACAAACACTAAGAATCTAACCCCTAAACATCTGAAACGAACTTGTAACAAACTTTGTCATAAATCCCCCCTCCAAAAAAAGTTTTTAAACTATTTTAGGTCCACATTGCAACGTATTTTCAAATGCTCTTGTTCCCAGACTTCATAGAACTCCGAACATCCCACTAACATTTCAGAGGGACAACACAAGTACAAGCTTTGTTTATTTAAATGGCTCTTGCCGTTTGGGATATACAGTCTAGTCCACAACAGATGTCCAGCACTCTTGGGTTTTTTTTTATAAAAAAAGGGGTTAGCTACCAAATGAACAAATTAGATGGACACGGAAGTGCGCATTAACTTAACTGTATTATTAAAGGGATGAGAATTACTACCTGCGTGACAGCCCATCCTTAAGGTAGCCGCCTACTTGGAAGGTAAATATCCTCACATTGTTAAATTTCTTATGAAAAAATTGCAGCTCGGAAGCTTCGAAAACACTAAAAAAAAATACTCTTTACCTTAGAATATTATTTGATGATCATGTTAAAAATTGTCTTCATATGTTTCAAGAAAATTCAGGACCCAATTTTTATTGGAAGACAGAAAAGTTAATAGATCTACTTTAATAAATTCATACATCAAGTCATGTGATCCGAAGCTGTCACTAATGATAGTTACTATCAATACCTATAAAATAACACTAATAATATATCAAAATGTTATCAATGTTGACCACAAACCCGTTCTTTCTAAGGGCATTGCACTGTTGATATACGTTTCTAACAATTTAATTTGTTCTCTTAAGGTTGTTACATGGGGAGGGCGTTTTATGCATTTGGAAATCCCGCATTTTTGAAGAAGTGGTTTTATATTTTTAAATATGGTTTTCACCAAACTGTAGGCGAAAGCTAACAACAAGTTCCTATCTAGCTATAAAGTTTAAATTTTATGTTTAAATATTTTTTAAACTCAACTAAGCTTTACGCCAATATTTGTACTTCTGAGATTAAAGTAAAACGATAGAGACCTAGAACTATTCATCCTCTATCAAATAGTCATGTTTTGATAGGATCACAACAGAAAATTTGAAGCAAATGCGGGATTGTTTTTTTAAGGTTTTATATAAGTTACCAGACTTTCTTAAAACTTTACATTTAAAGTTTAAACTCTTTAACTTAAGCCTAAATTTTGTTGAAAACTATTTTAAGAAATATCAAACCACTTTGTAAATAATCCAGAATTTTGAAACAGTTGCAAGGCTTTCAGTGCTCCCCCATGTAACAGCAATATTTAGTTTAAAATGTTGAATTTCGTTTTCATCGATTTTATTAAGATTTATAAAGCTTAAAATGTAATATCTGTAATCCTATAGAGGCATGTTAATATTTTTAAATTCCATTTTGGCGTTAGCCATATTTTTAAATAACAGACCAGTTTTAAAATAACACGAAATTTCTAAACGTCTGTAACGCGTCTCAAAGCTCCGAAAAAAAGCCTATCTCAGCGTTTTAAAAACTTTGCTCCATGGAGTCCTTAGGTTCCACCATAGTTCCACCATAGTTCCACAATAGTTCCACCATAGTTCCACCATAGTTCCACAATAGTTCCACCATAGTTCCACCATAATTCCACCATAATTCCACTATAGTTATTTCAGGCTCCTTGAGGCAATTTCAGAAAATTCTTTCATTTATTTTTCAAACTATAAAATATCATCAGTAAATAGGATTGCCAAGGCGTAGCAGTAGCATGTGATGTTTTCCGTTTGTTTTATATTTATAAACTCTTGGGGGCGGGGCTTATGCTTTAGATCTTGCTCATTCAACCTTACCTTACCCCTGCTCTCCTGGCGTATGGAGGAATTCATTTCTGTGGTGTGGACACCAGTAAGGCGAATGCCGTTATCTTCAGATGATAGGACAATCCATGAGAATGATGATGGTGAAGAGCAAATGGGACCTACAGTTTAGCGTGGGTTCCGAACCACGGTGGGGTCTCTGGCATCCCACACATTCACAAAGCGTGAAAGAACACACTTTTCCAGAAGTGAAGGAAGGGTTTAGTATCATGTAGATCTATTCCGGAACCAGGATTTGAAACCTAGAACACCAACACAGAAGGCTATAACACCTTACCCCTAGACCACCAGGTAAAATGCTACTGTTGTTTTTTTATCACCGTGTCTTACTACCCATTCAAACTATTGTTATTGTATTATTGAGTGTTCATAATATTAACGTGAACAATTGTATGAGGGCTTCAACATGTAGTTTTTCTGGCGCAAGGGCTCCTTGGCTGTAAAAAGTTTGGGGGATCCTGGGTAGTACAGCTCGAAACAGAGGTTACATCGTGATGCTGTTTTCTGTATTCGACTTTTGAAAAATGTGGGAATGAGGCTAGTAGAACCGTTTTAGCAACTTCCAATAAAACTATTACAAAATTGAAAAAAATACTATTCTAAAATGAAAAAAAAAACATTTGAACAGATCCCAATTTCGCTGTTAAGAAAAGAATAGTGCAGAGAACTTCATTTCGATACGTTTTCTGGTTCTAGCTTGATCGTTTATTTAGTACCTCGGTTTGTCAGGCACTTTACCTCAGTCAGTATCGTGTCCACCTACTGAGCTAAGGAATCTTAAGTTCGATTCCGGCATGACTGAAAAAATTATCCATCGTGAAATGTGAGTTTCCCCTTTCACAGTTATGAAAAAAGGCAGGATGCTGGGTGTTGTGTCTGTTCTATATTTAAGTTAGTTTGTAAGTCATATGCTGATATATTCAGTTTGTTCAGAAAGTGCACGTTAAGGTGGGGATGTATGGAACGCGATAGTCTGGCGGGTTTTTTCGGTTTTTATAGCAAACAATATTTTAGGGGTAAAATAAATCAACAACTACTCCAGTGGAAACATAGTTTAATTTCCTTAAATTGAAAAGTAGCACGGAAATCGAACCCGGGACCACTGACTGTACACCAGTGCTTTAACCACTGAGTTATCTAGGAATCGTCCCATGCCCAGGTCATTCGTCACCCGTATTTAAAGGCAAAGTCTGTTATGGAAATGTGGAAATCGTCAGCTACAAATGTGTAATCACTTAAGATCACGAGCTATCAGATAACGCAACCACCATCGACTCGATGTCATTTTTCAATTTAAAGAATATGATATTTAAATGCTGCTTTAACCGTAATTAACAAATATAATAGCTTAGCTATTTAATCCATCATTATTTAATTTTCTCCACATGGTGATATTAACAGTTGTTGAAAATCTGTCATGATCCTGCGGCATTAGATGCCAAACTTTTTAAATGAAGAGAAAAAGTTGACATCAAATTCTAGGACACTATGGACAAATATTTTAGGTTATAATGTGATGAAAATTGAATTCTAGGTTTCTATTGAAGAAATGTTTGATTATTTGTGCCAAAATAAGAAAAATTCTATAAAAATTGCCAAAATACTACCCTTAGCTCGCAATCCCTACCATCCCATCATAAATACCCTGATTTTAAAAAATGTCCCAGTTAATTATTCGTGAGATGGGTACTTAAATGGTGGTCAACGTTTGTATTTCTTTGTGAGCTAATTTTGAAAATTAGAATACTTCTAGTATAGACCTTTGCGCAACCGGAAATGGTAGATGCAGCCCGTACATCCACACACGACTTCGAAATCAGAGAAGGGGTGAAAGAAATCTTGAGTCAGAACCAGAATCAATATTCTGAAGTAACATTGTAGAATCATAATATGATGAGCTGAAATGTATGTCTATCGTAATCAAAATATTCATAGATTTTAGTTAATTTGTTTAGTTTCTGCACGTTTAAATAATACATTTTGTTCACCTTCTCACATATTAAAAATTTTACAATTGTGAAAATGTTATCTCTCAATATTATAATGAATATTTACGTTTAATGTACCTCCGAGCCGATAAGAGTGTTTTTTTCAATTGTGTATGTTACCAAATAATATTTCTGCCCCTGAAGCTACAGGCGAAACTTTTTAACTGATTTTGCTCAAACCTGAAAATTAGATATATTGTTACACATCAGGGCTTTTATTTTAATTTGATTTTAGCCCTCAAATTATGGAGAATTTACTGATGATTAATTTTCGAAAATTTGAAATTTTTCGGAAATTTCCATAACGTATTTGTTCAAAATATACAGCTGAGTATTGTTTTTTCATAATAAATAAGAATGTTTGTTTATTTATCTAAAACAAATTCGTTTGAGGGTAGTTTAATGATGACTGATACAATATAGCTTATTTAATTCTAGGCTTACCACACTTCCCGATTTGAAGGTCTAGTCCCAGGGTCCCGGCCGCTTTGTCATTTTGGACCCGGTCACAAGAAAAATTTTAAGAATATGAAACATTATCCAAACCGTTTTGACTATAGAGAAAACAAAAGCAAATGCAACCGATATTATTATCAATCTTAAGAAATTGAAAACAAATATTTAAGAATGGCGGGATAATACCACAAGGAGCCAAAAAATGTTCAAGGCACTAGATGAGGCTGGAAGCATTAATGTGGATATAGTTATGAAAGAGTTTACAAATTTTTATGATTGGTGTGTGTCCTACATTGAACTATGGGAAAATAGTTTCGGTGGAGCAGAATCTTTTGTCTGGATAAACAACATTGAAATTATATGGCCCGAAATTGAAAAATCAGCAGAAAAAATTAATGAAACATGCGTATAATCCGAACGGGTAGTAAGACGCAGTGCTAATAATAATAATAATAATAATAATAATAATAATAATAATAAATGAAACCCTTGGAAATGGTGCAATAAACTTATATGAACTATTTGATGAAATGGTAGCTGCCAAGGCATTTCGCTCTTCAAACTGTGACATTTTCAAGACTACGAACTTAAATTGTGAAGAAAAGTGTGTTCAACTATGCGATCCCTTCAAAGACCCAAACATTTCTGTATCAAACCTCGGCCATAGTTGGGGAGAACATGTTCTGCTCCTGTTGAAAGGGTGTTCTCACTAATGAACAATGTGTGGTCTCAGGAAAGAAGAAGAATGGTATAATCAACAGTGAAATGAATAGTGTACTGCAAAATTAACATTAAAATAAGTTGCAATGAGTTTTATGAAAAGAAAGAATAACAAAACATTTCTAAAAAAGGTTCAAACAAGTAACAAATACGATTAGTTTCAACTATATAATAATTAGTGTTATTAGCTGTAGACTTTAAGTTTGTTAAATCTCCTAGCCTATAGTAAATTATGCTTTATAATTTCATATTTTTATTCATACTTTTCACTGTTATACAATCAAGTATAGTTCTATCAGTGAGTTTGGCTTCTGTTTTCATCTAAATAAATTATCAAAAATATTTTTAAATGGGAATTAATTTCCAAAAATGTATAGCCCCAAACATTCTTTGGATTGGTAAGGGATGGGGGGGAGAGGCTAGTAAGAATACATTTGTGCTAATTTCCCCTTTTACGCCAATGGGGTTCTGAATCATGATTCTCTTCCAGTAAAACCCTAAAAGTGTCCCGGTTTGAGAGGAATTTACTACGGTAAGCCTATTTAATTTGAAGCCCAAGGCAGCTAGTACACAATAAATTAATCTCAAAATATGATGCATATAATTTTATAATTTATATATGCAGTATAAAATCCACATACAAAATTTATACATACATTGAATTAAATTGTAAATACAAAATAAAGAGACTTGAAAATAACACATAAAAATTGCAGGCTTAATAGGTTTTTTCCATCATATTTTGAAAAAATTAGCTGTCTTTGTTTATTGTAATTTGTTTATCTTAACACAGTAAACAAAATAAAGTTCACTGATTACATTAAATTATTATTATTAATAATATTATTAGCACTACGTCTTACTACCCGTTCGGTTTATACGCACTTACGTTAATATATAATGGTCGTGTTATTGTGAGATGAAATGGAAGACCTACAGTTTAACGTGGAATCCGAACCACGGTGGAGGCCTGACATTCCACACGCTCACATGTTGTGATTAATTACACGTCTTGTCAGAGGTGAAGGAAGGGTTTGGCAATCAGATAAATCTGTGCCTGGACCGAGGATTGAACCCCGGACCCGCAGCACCTTGGCTCTGGACCACCAGGTCACTGATTACATTAAAAATGTTGTATTTTACGTCTAATTGGGACTCAGTGAATCTTCCAAGGTGGGTTCGAATTATCCAATTATTTCGAAATAACCAATGTCGAGTTACACAAATCTTACTCTCTTTGAATATTTGTAATTTTTTAATGCATAGAGAATTGTTACTAAAAATTCATATACGAATAGTGTTTCATATGTATATCAAAGTAATCTTTGTTTTTCTAAGGATTACCAAGGGGAGGTTTACTAATAAATGCTTAAACTACGAGTATAAAAGACATTATGAAAAAGTATGTACTCGTATAATTGTGTAGAGCATTTTTTCCCCCCCTCAAGAACCCATTAGATTTCAAGTAAAACATGATATTAGAGAGGCACGGTTCTAAGTAAGATCTGACGTCACTAATCCCTTTCATATCCCTTGCGCGGAGTGTAAGAGAGTAATCTTGGCGGTAAGGGAAGCCATTGAATATTTCATCTCCTCCTGAACTGGTGAGGAAATGTCTTTTCTTCTCAGAATTGAGAGAATATCTAATGGTGGTTGTGAGAGAGGGGAGGGGGGAAGGGAGATGGCAGCATTGTTTCTAGTGTAGGTAACATTGCAATGGGTCCCTCGGGATGGGGAGAACCGAGGATCGAACCCCCTTCCTCACCTACCACAACCATTACCATACATCTTGTCTTACAAGAAGGTCAGAGGGAGACAGTCACTGTGCAACAATGTGGAACACTAAAGCCTCCTTAGTTTCTTACCACTCTTATGTTTATTTATTTACTTACTGTCCAACACCTTAGCTCAGTCGGTAGCGCATCTGCTTACGGAGCTAAGTGTCCCGGTTTCGATTCCCGGCATGGCAGAAAAATGTATCATTGGTGAAATATGGGTTCACCCTTTCACAGTGATGAATTAACGGCTGGGGGCTGGATGTTGTGTCTGTCTTAGAGTTGAGATTAGCCTAATTAGTACATAAGCGTACAACCTGAACAAATAGTAAGAAGCGGAGCTAAAAAAATTAAAAATACTTAATTAATGTTATTAGGAACTCGAAGGTTCTTTGCCACACTTACAAAAATATTCCACCTATCCCTTTATTGAGCTAACTATACAGTCCACCTTATTATATCCTATTTACTTCAGGTCCATTTTAATGTTAGTCTCCCGTCTAGGTCTTAACAATGTTCCACTCTTATGTGTATAGTTTAATTATGTTTCGGGGTTCAATCCTCGGTCCCGGCACAGATTTATCTGATTGCCAAACCCTTCCTTCACCTCTGACAAGACGTGTATTAATCACAACTTGTGAATGTGGGGAATGCCAGGCCTCCACCGTAGTTCGGATTCCACGTTGAACTGTAGGTCCTCCATTTCATCTCACAATCACCCTACCATTGCACATTAGCGTAAGTGCGTATAGCCCGAACGGGTAGTAAGACGCGGTAATAATAATAATAATAAAAATTTAATTATGTTGTATTATGTTCAGCCACATCAGTCATCCCATTCTCACCAAACGCAAGTGTTTTGCCTATTTGTTAGACACTTGTTGAACATAATAATATATCTTACAAATTATTAGAAATAGATTTGATCTTTTATGATAAAATTTGACCGAACATTGATATTAATTACACTCCATCAATGTTATTTTCATTAAAACAAGTATCAAATTTCATGTATCTTGATCATCAATAGATGTTAATCATAGTGTTGTTAGTATTATATTAGTTCATTTAGCTCCTTTCATAAGTGTGAACATTTTTTAGACAAAATATGAAATTACTATTCTAATTATTGTATATTTTATAACTATACATAGCCTATGCGCTTAACGGACGTAAGGTTGTTAGCATAGGTATTATAGTGAACTCTCAATTAATATGTCTCCTCATATCATTCTGTTAAGTGTCTGTATAATTTGTTAACTGCCCCTGGGTTTGTTTCTTGGCAATACAGACAACAGTGTAATTGGTGGAATTGGGGTTTACCCTTATCACAGTGATGGTTGACGGCCATAAGAATGAATGCTGTATCTATTCTCTAGTAGTTAGTTTGTAAGTTCTGTGATGATGCCATAAGTTGAGTCAGAGAGTTAATATTAAATATCCCTAGTAAAATACTTAACCGAAATAATTTGAATGTTTCAGTTCCTTAGAAGAAAATTACCAGAATAATAAATTGCTTTAGAATATAAATAACTTAATACGTTCAATCGTTTTATCGTGTGTACTCTTAACATTACCGACTATTATTAACAACTTTGTCAACATAATCTAAGACAACGATATACATTTGGTGGATTTAAATTTCATACTCCTCGTTATACTACGTATCTTTATTTAGTATTCTCTTTATAAACCGTTTGTTTGATGTCATAAAGACGTTACGATCGGTTATAAACATTATCTAGGCTCGCTCCCTGCAACTTATCTATAGTTTTCTCTCGACAATTGAATTTGGATTTGTAATTTGGATTACTTGACTTTATTTGAATTTTTTTTATCGTGGATTTGTACTTTGGATTACAGCACTTAACTTGATTTTAATTTCGATTTTTACTTTTAAAACGATGAAAATGGTGGTTGAGTTCTTGGAGGTAGATGAGGAAATGGTAAGTTATCATTGTTGGTGATGGGGCTTACCTGTTACTACCCTGTCGTCCTCAATTCAGGGTGCGAGAGGTTCGTGATCTCATAGTGCAGCATGTTGTTGACAACCGGGAGCAGTTACAGATATTGTCGCACAACAGGTATGGCCACAACTAACCTACTGCACTGACATGTCCCAGCATGATACTAGTCGTACCTATTGTGAGCTGGTGAAAGCCGGAAAACTTCGAGGTTTTTTTTTTACAGTTTTTCATAACGGAAAATTCTTTGCGCGGTTTGGTATTGAGGGTCGCCCCGTTAGTAGACTCCGCTTCACGGTCAAATTTTCTGGGGGACATTTCGATGCGTATCTGATGTATGGTGAGTTACAGGGCGTGAATCAGTGTGTATGATACCACCTCCTCTTCCACACCTTTTCCTCATACACTATGTTCCGTAGTAGAGGTCTACCGGCAAAAGTCATGGCAGGTCGGCTTATGCTGCTGGAGTAAGGGTGACCTGGCGGTCTAGGGGTAAGGTTGTCAGACTTCTGTGCTGGGGGTCTGGGGTTTCAATCCTCGGTCCCAGCTACAGATTTATCTGATTGCCAAACCCTTCCTTCACCTCTGACAAGACGTGTATTAATCACAGCTTGTGAGTGTGTGGAATGTCAGGTTTCCACCGTGGTTCGGATCCCATGTTAAGCTGTAGGTCCTCCCTTTTGTCTCACAATCACCCTACCGTTTACACATGAGCGTAAATGCGTATAACCCGAATGAGTAGTAAGACGCGGTGCTAATAATAATAACTGGAGTAGGCAGCAAAGAAATATGCAAAAAGTAGTCCCAAAGTGCATAGACCAGCTACAGAGAGGTGTGCAAACAAATAATTTGCACTTGAATCGGGATACAGTTCATAGGTATGACCCCAGGGGGTGGAAGTGAGCTGCAAGGCGGGTGCTACCTTGAAAATAAAGAAACACTCTGGGATGGCCTGACATGTACCGAGTCTGACAAAAACATTGTCCTGGCTGACAAGAGACGTGTTGGCCGGTAGTGCGAGGCAACTCAAGGGGAGTATGTGCTACAGTTCCAGCCAAGTACAGCTCGCCCAGCTCGACCTGAGCCCCTCAACAGCCTCATCTGGTGCTGCACCCTGAACATGACCAATTCATTGAATTGGTTCGGAAGTACAGCGTTTGCTTTCAAATGACTTCCTTAGGAGCCAAGGAGGGTGTGGAAGGCAATTTCATGTCCATCTTCAAGGTGTAGGAGCAAGTGTATAACAGGTTGATAAGTCTGCCGCTAGCACGCAGGAGTTGACTCTTGTGGTCTCGACTGACCAACCTGACATTTCAGGATCCACCCAGACATCGCAAACGTCAAGAGGAATTCTATTGACTGGCTGCGTGAGCAAGCCGTTTCTACCCCCGACAACGACAAGGAAGCAAATATTTGCGAGACTCTGCTAAAATTGTTCTAAGATACAGATATGTTGTATGTTTCTCTTAGCTCTGTGGTGCGTACGGATGACGTGAGCCCCTACCCCGTGGAGTTACTCAGCAAAGTGAGCCCAACCGGCCTCCCAACCCGCACGCTTCTCCTCAAAGTGGGAACTTCCATTGATGCTGATGCGGAACCTGAACCTGCCCAAACTCTGCAATGGCACCAGACATCGTGTGAAACTCCTCCATAGGAATGCCTTCAGGATGACCGGCGGTGCTCAAGTGGGGTCAGTTTTCATTCCACGCATCCCGTTCATAATATCCGTGTACCTCTTTGAGTTTAAGAGCCTGCAGTTTCTCCTGAAAGTGTGCTTTGCAATTGCCATTAATAAGTCACAGGGACAGTCGTTGAAAGTTTGCCGGTAGTTAATTGAGGGAGGACTGCTTCTCTCACAGACAGTTTTATGTCACCAGCCTCAGAGTTAGTACAACCAACAGTCTGGTGATCCTAGCGTCCGAAGGAAGAGCCAACAGTATGGTCTACAAGCAGTTTCTAAAATAATTAAGAATGTGTGATTAAAAATGTAATTAAAATAGTGTGTTTCCAATTTTCCCTACTTGTATTTAGCCAATTTTTCCACTTTTCATATGTGGAGCACGCATTCAAGTTTATAACAATTTAACCACCACACAGAAGTAAAATTCATTTTAGGAGCCCCCCTCCACCCCCATTAGCATGAAAGTGTGAGAGTTGTGAGATGTTACCATGAGTATCTAGAACGAGTGAAACACTGGCCTTATAAACCCAACCCGAGAGAAGAGGCTACAACAGTTAGTATATATTTAATTCCGTAAGTATTTTCGTATTTTGTTGGAAATTGTGGGACTTGGTAAAGTCGTAGGATGGTGGTAGACGGCTCAATTTGCAGAGCTAAAGCTTACCAACCAGAGTAAAATAAAAGTTGTGCACTCAATTACCTAAAAATCTCCCAAGTTTTCCCTGTATACAATGTGACGTTAGGACCACACCGTGCCTGGACTTGGACCCAAGCTATGGACGGAGTATGTATATGTTTTCTGAAAGTTCCTTCCTACCAGAATACGATTAGGTGTATCTAATTTGCTAAGAGACTAAATTTACTTTTATACTCTCAAAAAACTGTTAGAGTTGAGATAGAAATAGAGATCTGGAAGAGGGATTGTTTTAAAGCTCCCATCGTGATGCGAAGGGGAAAACAAATACGTTTTGATTCGAATTTAAAATCGAAAGCTCAAAATAAATGTAAAGTTTATATCTTCTGACGAATAAACCTTTAACTATAAAGTCGAGTGAGATCTCATTATATGAGACTTTTCTCAGTTAAAAATTTTCGAATATAATTAAACGCGATAGCCTGAAACCATCATTGAAACGGTCAGTGAAGTCACGCGATGCAGCGCGGGCGAGTGCTGCCAGAAACATCTCGTATGAATTACGCTTTTGATTTTGAATTAATTTTTGGCCACTGGGCGTTCATAAAACTTTTACTATTGCCAAATTTTCGCGATCCTATTTGGGATCGCGACCCACAGTTTAAGAAGGCCCGATCTAGAGGAAAAATACGGTCCACATTTTCACGTAGGGGGAGGGTTGGAGACCATTTATTAGTTAACTTACCTAAAACACCCGACCGGAATTTACGTTGATGGGTGGGGAGGAGATATATTTAAAGATACACTTCGTTTACCTTGAAAGGTCTTACCTTGACGAATTACACTATGGCCCTATATTATAGGCTGCACCATAGTGTAACACATAGAGGTAAACTTATTACCTCTTGGGATAAAGGAAGTGTACATACTCGTAAATAAAATAACAATTCACAGAAAGTTGGTAGAAATCGTCGTTTTGAGACAACCAATAGTAATCAAGCTGTAAGTCATTCTCTGATCTGGAACTGCCTTTACACTGGATATCATCTCTGGGTAAAATTCATTACTACTATTGGGAAACAGCGTTGCCATTTTCTTGTTTTCTTGTGATAAATCTTCCCTTAAATATAAGACAAGTTTCGCAACTTTGGTTCGTCAATGTTTCCAGTAGCTTCTTCTTATCCCAGCACACCACCTTTCTACATAACTTAAAGCGAGGAGATTTGGCAACAGTTAACAGAAGAAGAGAGAGAGCGAAGATAAAGCTTTTCTCCATAAGACCGGCGGCTCCCTCGGTGATAATATCAGGTGTATAAATACAAGTGTGAATACCTTAGATAAAATATATTCAGCCTAATTCTAAATCCATAGCGGAAGGAGGAGGGGGGGGGGGAGAAAGGACGAGAAAGTTTAATTACAAAGCCTGCATCGGCATTCACCTGTGATGTGAATGAGGGAAACTCTCATGTCTGGTGAAACCATCATCCATCCCTTACAGATTATAAACTAGCACACTAACCCTTTGACCCAAAACTGCCAGTCTCTACTAGAGTTTTGTTGTGCAGAAATACCTCTTGATAATTGCATTGGAGATGTATGACCTGTATATGGTTACCAGGCATAAAGAGACAGGTTGGCAGCTACAAAACGGGCTACGAGTAGAATCCTTGGCTCTTTGCAATGCAAATAGTTGTGTCTCGTGAGAAATCGGGTTAACGTATTCAAGCCGTTTGGTATATCGATGTTCAGGATCTTCTAGAGTTGTTTGTATGGAAAGAAATGGTCATCAGAGTGGTTAGAGTTACGACTTTAGGCACGGGCAAGACTTGGGCACGGGTTCATTTCCCATGTCCAGGTGTCATTTTTCAATTTATAATGCTTCCTATACTGTTGAGCAGCTTCACATTACTGGAGCACCAACATGACAATAACTTGAAAACAAGGTCAAATGGGACACATGTTATGTATTCTATCCACCGTTAAAGTGAGTCCCACGTGATACGATATACCTGTATAGATAGATTACGGTGGGCAACTTTGTAACTCAGAAACATTCAGTCTAGGAAATTATATTCCTCGTTAATGGGGTATAAACTTACGTCCAATAGTTAATACTTCAACAAAATATTGTTTTTAGGATCATATATTGTCCAACAAAGGTGGAGGTTTTTCTTACTCTTAAAAACAAACAAGATTTTTACTGGTAGCTCCCTTGTTTTGCTTACTATGAAACAGATATTTATATTATATATTAACTTAATTTATTAGCTGTATTCATTAATTTTAGTCACATATTTGTTGATTTTACATCAAACTATAAGTAAACAATATTACATAAAAAAATATAATTTTAAACCCAATATTTTAAATTTTTAAAACTCATTTTCATATGAATATAATAGCTCAAATAATTAAAAGAAAACAAAGCACTTTACGATTATTTTTTAAATGTATTTTGGCCGTATTAAATTCCAAGCTTTGACAAAGAACTTGTCTAAAAATATAGACAAAAGTACGAACATTTTAAAAATTATTCACTAAACTCTGTAGAAAGTCGTGTTATTTTTGCTTAAAACTATTTTGAAACTTTAAAATATTTTTATACGCCTTTTTTTATCATAAAAATCAAAAGAAAGGCATTCATATGTCAACATGGTCTCTTTTTTTTTGTCTTTGATTGTACCAAGGATAGGTGTAACCAAAAATACTGGTTCTCGTCTTCCAACGAATGGGTATTATTCTGAAGACGCAACACAGATAATCCGATAATCAATATCAGACACAGAACGACACGGACTGAACAAGACAAAAATCTATTGATAGGAAGGTTCTTCTAAGACGATGAATCCTAGCTTAAGCCCAGATCTTTTTTAAATTCATTAGGTGTGGTTCTTCTGAGACGATGAATCCCAGCTTAAGCCCAGATCTTTTTTAAATTCATTAGGTGTTTAAATACTCGTGGGTGACTTATTTTGCAACCCACCTCACTTTATGTCCGTCTCATTTAATTACACTAAAATTATAGGGACGAGGTAGGCAAAAATTAGAGGAAATATAATGGGATATGTGTGTTGGTAGAATGGGGAAACATTTTGTGAAAAAAAACCACCTTAAAAACATCCTGGTTGAATTCAAACCCCGACCTTCCTATCACCGGCAAACAAAACTTGATAAAAACAGACGTATATTAAGTGTGACCAGCGATGCGGATAGCGATAAGGTTGGTATTATTGCACTAATGGAAAAGTTGTGATGTCACTCAAACAGAGTAATGAAATATTCAAACAAAAGGTACTTTGCTTGTTGACTGAAGGTTTGGAAACCTTTATTTGATATCCAGTAACTGTAGAATGTACATGTAATTCAACTTTTTAGACCAAAGGTGCGCAACATATTTATCAATGTAGCCACAGGTATAACTAGGGAAAAGTGAAATTCACCACACCTTGTAAAAATTGAGCAAACTAGATTGCTCAATCCAAAATTTAAAACAACACACAATGTTTTAACAAGTTTATTCAAAACAAGTATACTTTTGACAACTAAGTTACAGCAATCTCAGACGCAAATGATGAAAACTGTTCAGATTGAAAATGTAGGACAATTTAAGTCAAACTTCGACAATCCTTTTGACTGAAGACAAGAGATAAAACGAAGAGTTTGGAAAGGGTGCGGGGAGGAGTAGTGGATGGCAGTATTTGAGTCAGTGACTCATTCAGAAAGTAGAATTCTTCCAATGATATGCAGGAAATATCAAGCTATAGCCAGCACATGCAGTCAGGAAAAAGTTTATTTTAAAGTGAGAGTTGACAAAGTCAAATTTTCCACAATTTTATGGCAACGGTGTTCCCCAAGCCGGTTCTAGCCATACAACCTCATTCTTGAAAATTATCAGATGTATTTAGT
Source organism: Timema bartmani (assembly GCA_902151455.1). Classification (NCBI taxonomy): domain Eukaryota; kingdom Metazoa; phylum Arthropoda; class Insecta; order Phasmatodea; family Timematidae; genus Timema; species Timema bartmani. The sequence continues at coordinate 35,313 of CABFWB010000131.1, read as the reverse complement.
TAAGACATTAAGTCCTGTGCTGATATAGCTTTTCAGCAGAGTTTGGAATAAATTGCATGATTTCTGGTAAACCTGGTTTCACTATTGGTCAGATTCACAAGGGATGTTTGTCCTATTCTGTAATTTCATTTTTTTAGCACCGCATATTATTACTACCCGTTTGGGTTATACGTTTACGTGCTAATTTCACTAACGTGTTATAGATTAGGAAGATTTAATTTATATGAAGTGCACCCGCATTTGCGTGCTCTCTTTAGGAAAACGCTAGTGCATTTTTAAAACATTACGCCTGACACATGATTATTAACGTCTTAATATGAGTAAGGATAAGAAAGTAATTTTAGGAAGTGCGCTGACATTACCGTGAGAGATTATAGAAAAACTAAATTGATAAATCACCTTTGGGAATCTAATCCCGTTGCACCTAACCTAGATTTGAACCTAGCCCCGGTAATTTCGTGAGGTTAGATGAGAGACTGATATATACTCCTAGATAGTTCCACTTTGTGGATGGCCGGTACTTGCACATGTGTACGAATAAAGATAAATACAGCGATAAGAATAAATCCAAAACCTCACGTCCCTTTTCCCAACAATAAAAGATAAAAACATTTTGCAAAGAGAAGGATAACTTTCGAACATTCATCCTAGCGGCCCAGGGACTCATTTGATGAAATGGAAGCACTTGCAACGAACTTTTATTTAGATTCATTCGAAATTTCCATTCCGTTCTGAAACACTTTCTAACAAATGATTCTCATTCATCAATTTTAACGTAATGTTTATGTTTCTCTTTGCATGGGCACTCGTCTTTGAGAGGGGAGTAAAAGGTGACGTAGGTAATATGATTAGAAACTAATCAATCGCTCAAACACATATAATTATGATCTAATAATACATTCAAAGAGGAAACATATTTTATTTGAAGTAATTTTTTACTAAGATTTTCTCCTAAAAATATTTATCATGTTTCAAAAATTGGTAAATCGCACAATTTTCAACCGGAAGAAATATTTATTTACTTATAAGGAAAGACCCTCATAAGTTTCGGGTTGTACGCATATATATTAACTACATTAATGAGCTAGGGATGAATAAGGTTGAATTTATAAGAGTACCCTCATTTTCCTCGAGGGGGAGTGGAAAATATAAGAAAAGCCACTCTCTTACACCCGACCGGGATTTAAACCCCGATTTCACAGTCATCGATATTCTAGTCTATTGCAAGAGTGACGCCTTAAACTACGCAGCCACCGAAGTGAGCAATATTAAATTTAATTAAAGGTGTATATATACGTTCGAATCCGTAACCAGAGATAATTTAATGAATATGTAACTTCGTTTCTGTTTTACACGATGATGATTTCACGATTTTCTCATTCTTAAAAGTTTGGATTAGTTGATATAATTTTACGTTGCTCCAAATAATAAAATAGTGTGTGTATCTGCTCGGACCAACCCATAGTTTCTTTAATTGACAGAGAAGGGGGAGGGGATCAAATGGATTCTAACAAAAACGAACTCGTTAACCGACCTTTATCGTAGAGGGAGAGATTGAACGAATTTAACGACCTTGAGGTCAAAGGGCATTGATTATATTAATCATAAAATTTAGTTTTCAGTTTATTTCTATTCTTACCACCAGTTATTTTTGTAGCCTATGTACAAATTACGCAAGTGTATTAAGGATGAGTGAAGTTGAATTTAGAGAAATTGTACCAATATTTGCGTGGAGGGAGAGTGGTAAGCAATCTAGGAAAAAACACGCTCAGTAGATCGGACTGGGATTTTAATCCCGACCTCCTCATCATCAGCAGTCCAGTTTAACACGAGAGTGACGCCTTAGACCATTCAACCACTGAAGCGGGTTTTTAAAAACATAAGAACATTGAAATGATATTTTGTAGGTTCGTGTAAGAGAAAATATAATTTTACAACCCTCGACCTTTTTGATACTCTGACAACTCTTGTCAAAATGAGCGTGCTTAGTGCGAATTAAGACCCCATTAAATAGTTAATTAGCGTGGGAGATTTGGGGGGTCATTCTCTTTACTGCAGTAGAGGCAAGAAGGGATTTGTGTGTAATGAGGCTTGTCTTACCAAAGGTGTAAATTTACGATTGGGCGTTTGACAATTATTCATGAACAAATAACACTTCTTCTCCACCTCCCCCACTCTCACTCTAAAATATTCTGCAAAATTAAGTATACAAGTAATTTCGTTCAATGACTAATAGTGTACTATATATTTTTCGACTCATTTAACCAGGTATAAATAAATATAAAAACATATTTTTGATTATGTTATATATTTTATTCACATGTGAAACATACTCAAGATACATAATAGAACAATTCTACCAATTCTACCATTTATAATTTAAAGGTTGGATGTTCTAAACGTTATTCAACTTCCTACCCTTAAAAATTAATGAAATTTTTTCAAAACATTTAATTTTCTTTAAAAAAAATTACTTAGCTGTATATTTGTTGATATAGGTAGGTAAACTTTTCAAAACTAAACTAAACTAAACTACATCCCAGGGTGGTCTAAAACTTAATTTAGACTAGAATGTAAAGGGACCACTACAAAAAACAAAAAAATCTGATAATTTCAAATTTTATTGGGGCTTTGGGGAATAGGGCGGAAGGGGGGAATATATTAACAGAGAACCACACTTTTAGGAGAGATAAAAAATTAAAATTTGCCAGGAATGTAGTGAAATTAATCCATTGACCTACATAAATGTTTAAATAACTAAAATTTTCAAGTGGAAGTTGGTTGCAAGGTAAGGGGCTATTAGAAATCTCCAAAACTTATATAAAAAAAATACTTCTCATCTTGGTAGAAAATTCGATTTTGTCTGGAAGGCCTAAGAGCCACCCCGAATACTATCGACAAAAAAATAATTCAAAAGGCTATATCTGAAAATGGGGGGAGGAAAAGTTTTCCATCCCCAAAAAATTTCCAAAACTAACAGAATAAAATACTTTCCGTGCGGTGTAAAATTTAAATATTTGCAAACATTTAAAAAGGAAAACATACAAAGGGATCAACTCGTATAGCCAAAAAAGTTTAAATATGGGGAAAATAGGTCTCCGAATAACAGAGGGTGGGGCCTATAAATATACAAACCATTTTAGGGGAGGTAGAGCATTGAAATTTGGTATGTAGGTAGATGTACTACTCCAGATATTCAATTAGGCTAGGTTTTAAAACATGAAATTTCAGAGTTGGAGACAACCAAATGGGAGAGGATGGGATCAGTATTTTAAAAACTAAATGAAACAACTGCTTCCCAGTGTGGTACAAAACAATATTCAGCAGAAAGATAAATGTATTACTCTAAATAACAATAAAATCAAATAATTTTATACATTAAAGTAGAGCTCTGGGAAATAAGGGTAGGAGTGTAGGGGGAGTTCACGGAAAACAAAGCGTTTAGGTGGAATAAAAACGAAATAGCCAGGAATTAAAGGTTTGATTTTTTTTTTAATTTCCAAATTTTATATTTTTAAAAACTACTTTTAATTGTGTTAAAAGAATGAAATTTGTCATGCAGGTTTAAGATTCACCTCAAACACTATAAAAACAGATTGAATTTTAAAATGAAAGACAGGAAATGGTAAGGGCGTCCTCTCCAAACATTTTTAAAACTAAAATAATAGAAAACTTCCATAATGGTAGAAAATTTAAATATATTTACTTCTTTGTAGAGGAGCACCCCCAAATAACCAGGTGAGTCTGACATTCTTTAATTTTAAAACACTGGTCAGTTGATTTGCAAAGGAGAGGATAAGGGGGGATTTAAAATTTCCAAACGTAGAGAAAAACAATTTTTGGTGCGTTTTCAAATTTATAAAACTAATTTGTAAATAGTTAAAAAGATCATACCAGAAAATACTGAAAATTGCTTCCAAAAAATAATGCGTTCTCAATTTCACAATTAATTAGAGAAAATCTGCTTGGTGAAGTTGAAAATCGAAATATGAACGGTATTACAGGGACTAATATGTATCTAGAGACTAACAATCCATTATTTTATCTCTGCTCTTACTAAAACTTTGATGCCCCCTTTTCAATATTTTTTATTTCTTTTACTATCGCTTTTAGACATAATTTTAGACGATATCCCTATTTTGACATGTTTTAGTCAGCCTGCCTATTTTTCTATTTTTCACACTTATTCACATAATTTAAACCAATAAGGATTAATTTTTTTTCAAATAAATAGGATCTGGTTGCTTTTCCTTTTGGTTAATTTTGTATTCTTATTAAAGAAAAAAGCTACTTATAGATTCCCCGTGCGTAGAACGGGCACATCAGCTAGTCTATAATATAATAAAATAGTTACATATAAAAACAATTAACTGGCTTACAATTTTTCATACTTATCATTTTGATCCTACGCATCTTGCATTAGTTTTTACGTGTATATTTCTAAGCCCTACTTTATTTATTCAGCTACCTCTTGTTTAACAATGGCATAAAGTTCCTAGGAATAATCAATATACATAAAGCCGCTGTCATTAACCTTCAAATATTATATATATATATATATATATATATAGAGAGAGAGAGAGAGAGAGAGAGAGAGAGAGAGAATATAGATCATAGAACTTACATTCTTTTTTATCCATTTTACTTTGATTGATTTTTAAAAATGTCTTCTAAGAACTGTATTTGTTATATGCAATACTTTTGGTCTAATTCCTATAATTATTTTTATTTATACTATGAATCTCAATTATTTTCATTTCATTTATTTGTGTTATTTAACGAGCACTTTCTGAAAAAGACTTACTATATCAGCAAGCGACTTATAAACTAACTTAAATCTAAAACAGACACAACGTCCAGCCCCAAGCCGTTAATTCATCACTGTGAAGGAAGGGTAAGCCCACATTTCACCAATGATACATTTGTCGGCCATGCTCAATAGACAGACACGCTACCAACTGAGCTAAGGTGTCAAATGAGAGACTCAAGAATTTAAATATTTATCTAATGTTGCTTACTTAGGTACCTGCTTACTCTGTGGCATTAGGAAGTCGAAAGTTCATTGCCACGCTTACAGAAGTACGCCACCTATCCATATCTTAAGCTAACTCTATCCAGTCCAATAACTTCTGCTGCTATCACCTCTAATTAATTCATGAAATAAAAGCTATATAATGTGTATGTGGGTAATGTTTTCACTACTGAGAGGATAAAAAGTATCCCCAACATATTATCGTGTGAAACTCTTCCTATCAGAACAAAGGCGCTATGGCATATTTATAGCCCCTTTATGTTTACAAATGCAATCCGCCACACATGACTGTTAAAATAATAGTATGCCATTCATCTCTCGGCGCTAATTTAACTGGCCAGCAAGAAAGTTTTTATTTTTTACAAAGGCAGGATACTGGCGCTGATAAATGAGGCTATACAAAAAAAGTTCGTAGGTCACTCACGTTAAAGGGTGTATTTTTAATTTTACTATAGTTCCATTATTGGCTGAAGGTGAATTTGACCTGTTTTTGCGCCTGCCCCACGTCTTAGTACCCGTCCAGGCTATTCACATATTTACACTGGTGAGGTTTGATGTAGAGTAAATGTACCCGCATTTTCATAGAAAGTTATCTGGAAACAATTTAATAAAATTATCAGTAAACACTGCCGGGATTCAAACCCCCAACTCCACCCCCCTTTCCTCAGAAACTCAGACCAGGTGATAATGACGCCTTAGTCTCATTTTCCACTGATACGGGTTACTTTAACTTTGGGTACCAGGGTAAGGAGGGTGAACTTTAAGGAAATGTAGTTCTCTTGACGTTATAATTTTAAAAAATGTGTGAAAAAAATCACTCTTTCGAGTATATAACGTTGGCCCTCTCGAATCAGTCAGGGTCCAGTTATATCTCTATAAAATAGTTTTGCTCTTTTGTAGTGAACTTATTGTATACAAACAGTTAGATTCATATAATAAGAAACATTTTTGACAATTACCAAATATCTTAAAACTATTTTTATATCCTCATAAGTCAAATCCTTTGATTTGACTATCAGTTTTTATATAGTATACTAATATCAATCAAGCCTACTTTCGAAATAGCACTAATAGTAGGATATATTAAAATAACATCAATATTAACAATAGTAAGGTTATGGTAATTTTAAAAGTTCATTTTGACTAGAAATAATTCTACTGTGTCATGTATTTGCTGAAGTTCCTTAACAAGTTAAAGCACCCTCGGATTCACCTGAAACATTTCACAACATCGTATCATATTCCTGCATCTGGAAATAAACCTTCATGAGGGAAAAATAAACACCACAGTCCACACCAAAGACACCACCTCAATTTCCAAAGCAGACACCCTCTTCATGTAAAACGCGTGAGTCAGGAGTGCGTGAACCAGATCCAAACGTATATGTGCTGAGAAAGAAGATCTTAACAAACAATTTCAACAACTTTTCAAGGCTTTCAAAACCCTAGGATACCCTAAACACATAGTAAACAGTCAAATAAACAGAGCCCTATATAATGTAATAGTCAAAGTGTAAAATCGTGGTGTCTTGTTGAAGTATAACTTTCTCTTGGAATTTGGATGTATCTTAAAAAATGTTTTTGTCGTCTACTATCTCGTTACTAAGAAAGAGATTAAAGCCTAGTTTAATTTTATGTAGGGGTTGGCGTTCCTGACTAATCCAAAAGGCCATGGTTCAATTACTGTTTGGAAAATTGAGGCGTTTTAACTAAAAGATTTACAAAACTCACGTCAAGAAAAGGTTGATGCATTTTAATAAAACTAACCCCTTTGTCTATTTGATTATATTAGTCGGGGTAACTTGCAGATCATGTGAATAGACTATGGTCTGTATCCTTAGCTTTATAAACATACAAACTAATTGTTATAATCTTGGGTCAAAATGTTTTCATTAACTGCAAACAAGTGTCGGCTATTTAAGCTTTTAAGTTCTCTAACGCGAAGATTATTTCAAATTTTGTCACTTTATTTTAAGGTGGATTGGAAGAGGACACAAATAACTGTCTATTTTTTCTACAATTTTTAGTTACAAAATAATTGAACTAAAATAAATTAGATAGTGTCTCACTATATACATTCCAATTGATTTTTTACACAAACTAATCTCAACGGTTCTTGAAAAATTTTCATAAGCTTTTGAGTTATTCAAACAGAAATCTTTTAAGATGAATAAAATACATGGTACAGGATACAGTAAAGATTTTATCGCTTCTTTATCTAAATTATATTTATAAGTCGTTATGTATGTGAAATAAAGTACTATACTGAATATTGTTATAGAAATATAATGCAAAAAGTTTACATTACATTTCGCTTAATAGCATGTTTAATAATACACACGGTTTCAGAAACATATTTGTTCTGTGCATTTTCAACTCTATTTAAAAACATATATTTGTCTATACCTTGAAAAATATTGATTTAATAACATATCATTTCAAATAAATGTTTATCTTTTATAAATTCACTTATCTCATATAATATAATTTCATCTCTAAAATGATTGTCGAGATATGATCAAAATGGGAAATTTCCGCTAATATAAAGTATTCGCAAATACATTTTCATGGGAAAACGATGTGTACAGTTTTGTTTGTAATGTTAAACAATACCCGGACATAAAAATTAATCAAAACCATTAGGATCATTCCAGAATAAAACTATTTTTTTCTATTTTCATCCGTAATCAACTCTTAATTTTAAGCTTCGACAGATAATTTCATAAAAACCCTCTAGGGAACCTTATTAAATCCCTAAATACCAATTTTTTTTTCCCGATCTGTAAAATTGTTTTGGTTCTAGTCCTAGTTACAGACAGACGGCATTGTTAAAAAATAAATACTTATTCGGGTCAGGGGGTCATGAAACAATTAACGCCATCAAAATCTACAATCCGATTGTTTTGAATGGGGGCGTCGCTAGAAAGAAAAAAAATGAGGATAAAAATTCCCACGCCATGGGATATATTCAATACAGTAATTGTTATAATTACTATGAGTGGAAAACTAAACTAAACATTACTGAAAAAATATTATTTTCTACTGCAAGGATAGGAGAGAACATATTTTGTGACAGCTTAGCAAAACATGTGATTTTTTTTAATACACGAATAAACTCTACGTATTTATATTTTATTTGATTGTTGAAAATTGAAAATAAACTTGTCAAACTCTTCTATACTTTACTAGACTAATGCTGTAATAAAATAATGCTAGTGACTAAAAGCCGTTTATTTTAAAACTCCTTTTTTATATTCAGAAATATGCAAAAACAAAAAAATTATGCCTGAATGTATTTTAAAGTGTATACTTAATTTAATCAAACATCAGCCATGTAGTAGGACTTAGGAAGGACGCAATAATCTTAATTTTCCCAAATGAATACAGGGCTGCCATTATTCTCTTAATAGCAAATTTCCTGTGTTTTTCCATATTTTCCAGAAGGAGTTCCCCTTTTTACAGGCAGCTTGAATTGAAGAAAATAGTAATAAAATTTCGTGTTTCATCCAACTGTTTAGTGTAAAGTCATGTAACCTATGTTTAAAACAGAATGACTTAAGGTGGGGTTGAAGGGAACACGAGGAAAAGCCAGGTTTTTTTTTTTGTAGTTTTCATGGCAAAGTAATTTTTTGGCCAAAATAAATATCTCACCTTAAGATTGATAGGTAAGTACAACTTCCGTCACTTCACAACCCTTGCTTAAAGGGTAATAAGACATGTTTGAATCAGCGTGCTTAATTCTTCAGTTCACTTTTTCGAACATCCAAAGACCTATTTAATCTTTCAGTTAAATGGCTCAAATTAACAAATATTCCAGTATTTTTACTATTGGACTTAGGAAGGACGCAATAATCTTAATTTTCCCAAATGAATACAGGGCTGCCATTATTCTCTTAATAGCAAATTTCCTATGTTTTTCCATATTTTCCAGAAGGAGTTCCCCTTTTTACAGGCAGCTTGGATTGAAGAAAATAGTAATAAAATTTCGTGTTTCATCAAACTGTTTAGTGTAAAGTCATGTAACCTATGTTTAAAACAGAATGACTTAAGGTGGGGTGTAAGGGAACAAGAGGAAAATCCAGTGTTTTTTTTGTAGTTTTCATGGCAAAGCAATATTTTGGCCAAAATAAATATCCCACCTTAAGATTGATACGTAAGTACAACTTCCGTCACTTCCCAAGCCTTGCTTTAAGGGTAATAAGACATGTTTGAATCAGCGTGCTTATTTCTTCAGTTTACTTTTTCGAACATCCAAAGACCTATTTAATCTTTCAGTTAAATGGCTCAAATTAACAAATATTCCAGTATTTTTACTATATTTTGCAAACTTCTCTGTTTTTTACCGGTTTTCCAGGTGCGTGATAACCCTGGGTTAGCAAATTCTTCCCCCACCCCCTTTTTCCTAGGAAATTACTAAGATGGAGCCTCCTTATCCTCCAATATTATATCTACTACATCACTGATTCACATGATGGCTTAGCAACCTTTGATCATCATCTCAGAGGAACAAAGTTGGAGTATGAAGTTCATGAGGTGATGGTTGGAGTAGCAACCTCTAAGTGATAGAAGAACCTTTAACACTAAACATTACCCATTTCGGTGAAAGCATGGTCTCAGTAGACTAGACTGCTGTTAACGGGGTGATTGAGGTTCGAATCTTGGTCAGGTTTACTGAGGATAGTTTTTTCAAAATGGTTTTCCACTATGCCTTCATGCAACTTTGGGTACACTTATTCTAAATATAACCTTTATAATCATTAAAACCACCAGCGTAAATATTACATAAACGTATAAACCAAACGGGTAGTAAGACGTGGGGCTAATAAAAAAAACTTTCAAAAGTTGCATTTTTTTCATGATGCATTTAGCTATCCATTCTGTTCTTTCGGTGAAAGCATGGTCTCAGTAGACTAGGCTGCCGTTGACGGGGAGATTGAGGTTCGAATCTTGGTCGGGTTTACCGAGGATAGTTTTTTTTTCAAAATGGTTTTCCACTATGCCTTCATGCAACTTGGGGTACACTTATTCTTAATATAACCTTTCTAATCATTAAAACCACCAGCGTAATTATTACATAAACGTATAAACCAAACGGGTAGTAAGACGTGGGGCTAATAAAAAAAACTTTCAAGAGTTGCATTTTTTTCATGTTGCATTTAGCTATCCATTCTGTTCTCAAATTACACAAATCAAGGGGGAATGGAAGAGAAGAAATTAAGGAAAAGATGTTTGTTTTCAATAGATACAATCTGGATATTTATTAAATATCTGTTATGAACATGACATTTATTGAGAAACATTTAAACTAATATAAAATGTTATCAAATTCCGTGAAGCTCATGAGAAATAATCGAGAACTGTTAATATTACTAATATTATTTATTATGATTACTTCAGAATTCGAAACCTTTTAGTGCTCCAAACTTTCTTCTCACGTGTTTTTTTTGTTTTTAATATTTGCAATAACAAAATTTCTTGTAAATTTGCCCTTGATCATATGAGTATTCATGTCCCTTCTCGTGACCCTTGTAACCCAAAATTATTTTCTCTCAACAACTCTTACAAGGTGAGCCCTATAGACCGTTATATCCACAGCTACAATTCTAGGTTTGTCGAATTTTACTATTATCACAAAATAAAATCAAACTTCAGTAGAGTTAAGGATCTTACTTATAATTTATTTACCCAGCAGAGGTTATACCTCCACTATTTAAACTTATATTGTTCTACTTTTTTTTATATAATTTCTCTTTCACGCCGCGTTATTTTACTATTGATATTTTCCCGATTTTTTTAGTAGTTATTAATCTGTTTGTATCATTATTTAGCTATGATCGTTTATTTTATTATATAATAATGCTCAAATGTCAAGTAATTGTGTACTTGTTAGTGCTGTCCTATTATAGGTCTCGAGACTGTTGGGCAACACTATAGTAGAGGAAAATGAAGTTGAATTGAAATTACTACCAGCCAATCTTCAAATTGAATAATAAAGAAGAAAGAGAAAATTAAACTAAACGTTTCTAATGAAGCATTATTTTATTTATTGAGTATTCATGTCCCTTTTCATAGCCCTTGTAACCCAAAATTATTTTCTCTCAACAACTCTTACAAGGTGAGCCCTATAGACCGTTATATCTACAGCTACAATTCTAGGTTTGTCGAATTTGACTATTACCACAAAATAAAATCAAACTTCAGTAGAGTTAAGGATCTTACTTATAATTTATTTACCCAGCAGAGGTTATAACTCCAATATTTAAACTTATATTGTTCTACTTTTTTTTATATAATTTCTCTTTCACGACGCGTTATTTTACTATTGATATTTTCCCGATTTTTTTAGTAGTTATTAATCTGTTTGTATCATTATTTAGCTATGATCCTTTATTTTATTATATAGTAATGCTCAAATGTCAAGTAATTGTGTACTTGTTAGTGCTGTCCTATTATAGATCTCGCGACTGTTGGCCAACACTACAGTAAAGGAAAATTAAGTTAAATTGAAATTACTGCCAGCCAATCTTCAAATTGAATAATAAAGAAGAAAGAGAAAATTAAACTAAACGTTTCTAATGAAGCATTATTTTATTTATTTTTGCCAAAAGTGTTTTGCTATATAAAATGCAAACATACTGACTTTAACTCGTTTTACCTTCCATCCCACCTTAAACTCATTACATATGACGAGTGGAGCTAATTTTTTTTAGTATCATCATATCATTTTAAGGAAATGCACCAGAATTTTTCTGAATAGAAGCTGAAAAAGAACTCATGAAAATAATTTTTGTAGTATACCAAATAGGGATTGAATAGAGACACCTTATAAAGGCGTTGTGTGTGTAGGCTTGTACACCATCCCTGATAGTGTTAAATAGGTATACCACAGTCAATATTTTTCTCCCCACGTCTTACAAGCCGTCCGGCTCATACGTATTTTATTCACGCTAATATAGTAGGGAGGTGCAAGGTACAATTTATGGGTATTGCACAGGCATTCACGTGGCGAAAGAGTGGGAAACGCATCAATTTTTGTAGTAAAACTATTTTTGTCCAAAATAAATAAAATATTGCTCCAGTAGAAACACGAAGTTTAATTTTATTCACGTGGTGATATCAACAGTTGTTGAATATCTGTCGTGAACATTGCGACATTAGATGACAAACTTTTTAAATTAAGAGAAGAAATTTTCATTAAATTCCAGGACACCTTTGACAGATATTCAACAACTGTTGAGGTCACCATGTGAAGAAAATTAAACTATATGTTTCTACTGGAGAAATATTTGATTTATTAAGATAAAAAAAAAGGTGTTGCCTTAAAAACTGTAAAAACAGCCTTTTCTCTAATTCCCCACATTCCCGCCTTTGAAAACACCCCTTCGGACTATTTAGATTTTACACTAATTGGGTAAGGAGGAGAAAGAGAAAATATAAACCAAATTTACGTGGGGGGAGAGAGAAACGGTTTATGGAAAATCACTCTCAATACCCCCGATCGGAACTCGAACCCTTATCTTCCTGTCATCTGTATCTCAGTCTATTTTGACGAGAGTGACGCTTTTGACCATGAGACCACCGATGCGGGTCCATGTTTGAAGGAGCTATAGTCCAATTTTCATGTAAATAACCTTATCTGACAGCTTGAAAAATTACTACTGAATTTAATTTCACGTATTCATATGTCAATTCGTGTGATCTGGAGCTGCCACTTTTTATATCTTTTAAAAATACCTAAAAAAAATAACACTATACCTGTATCAGCGGTCACATTGTCTGCGTCATTCCGGTGTTAGACTGTATTACCGGTGATGGTGGGGTCAGAATTCAAATCCCAGTCTAGTATACTGAGGATAATTTTACATAGATTTTTTTCACTCACCCCCAAGCAAATTCTGGTACATTTCCTTTAAAATTCTACCTTATTCATTGCTATTCCAGTAGCGTAATTTTTGTATGTGTATAGAACTAATGGGTATTATTATTATTATTATTATTATTATTATTATTATTATCTTCACGTGATCTGTCCTAAGACAGGTCTATTCCTTGTCACAGTGAACTTAGACCGCCAATGCACCCTGTCCTCTGCCTCATCCTTTAGCTCCCAGATTTGTCTTATTTCCTTCAAGTCGTTCAATATTTGAACCTTCCTCCTTCCTAAGCTCCTCTTTCCTTCAACCTTTCCTTCTACGACGTCGTGCAGAAGGCAGTTCCTCCTAAAGAGTTGTCCAATCCAGTTTGATTTGCACCGAAGAATCACATCCAAAATGGTTCTCTTCTCACCCACTCTTCTTGGGACTTCATTTGTCACCCTGTCTGTCCCCCTGATTTTCTCAAGTCTTATTCAGCACGTTTCAAAGCTAACTAAGTATTTATTTTCCATTTTCTTAGGAGTCAACTTTTCTGCTCCATACGTAGCAATTCATCAATTTCTTCCCCACTTCCCAGCTCAACTTGTCAGCAGTAACCTCTTCTTGTTGAAAGCTTCCTTGGCCATAGTGATCCTCAACCTAATTTTTTTGGTACAGTACTAACATGAGATTTTTTTTAAATATAGTAAAATATCAATTTTGTCTGCAAAAAAAAGTTTATATTTTCTAAAATACCCTTTTTATTTAAACTGAAGTGTAAGCGTGCAAACCAGTACACTAACTTTGTTGGCGAAGCGTGTATAGTAGTTTATATCGAACGAATACTAAATACCCATTTACGTGCCCCTTGGGATCGAACCAGGATCGCTTTTGACGTGTTGTAATCCTCTTGACGCGCACTGTTGGTATAATCGATAGTGACAACCGCCCTCTCTCCCCGATCGTCTATGCCCTTGTCTAGACGCCGCTTGTCCACTTCACGTTTGTAATTTGTCGCAACACGCCCGACGAAACCGATCCGCCTCCGTCTCCCCTTTTCACTCGTGCTTTGAATCATATGGCAATAAAAAAAAACAATCATACAACGGTTGACAGGAATATAACACTATAAACACGCCAATGAAGGGTTTATAAGACAACACCTCGCTTTTACACCGCTAAAGTATGGAACTTTGTTTCGTAAACAAATAAAATGTTGCCATGGTACCGACGGTTGGTGAGTGGCAGTATGAGGTTGTGGTGAGTTAGAAGGAGTGGTACAATATCTTGCCCATCATAATGTTCTGTTATCATGTCTGATAAAAATCTAAATAGATTTTTTTTTAGAATTTTTTTTTTTAGAAATAAATCAAATAAACTCTTTCATTTCAATTTATTTTTCTTAGCGTCTATTTTTACTTTCTCTCAACACCTCGGAGAGAAAGTATTGTGATCGTAAAAATATTCGAACTCTAAGATTTTGATAAATGTCAACGTTTAATGACCCCCTGAAACATAAAAGTGGTTTTGCGATGCCGTTTGTTTGTCTGTAACTCGGGCTAGAGCCGAAACTATTTTACAAATTGGGCTATAACTTGGTATCTGAGGTGTTTATAAAGTCCCCCCGAAGGGTTTTTGGAATTAGATGTCTAACCATAATTTACTTTATGGAAAAAAAGAAACAAAATCGATTTCTCGAAATTAGCTCTAACGATTTTGATTAAATGTTATATCTAGACACTGTTTATCATTATAAACAAGATGGCAGTGTTCTCATTTTCTCATGAAAATGACTGAGGCTACTTTACATGGGAAAATTTTCCAATTTTCATTATTCCTCCGCAACTATTTGAGATACGAAATAGCTTATAGTTGTAAAGTTGTAGTACTATTACAAAAATCTTTTATTTGAAATATATTTTTATAAAATTATTAGTTTTTGATCTATATTCAAATTTATATATATATATATATATATATATTATAATTCAGGTCTTTGTAAATTAATTTGATTCTTATGCTCTTGGGTGGACAAAGAAAAAGTGTATTATTTCATTTATGAGCTTTGGTGTAATGTTTTACAGCAACATTATTTAGTGTCACAAATCTTAGATGTTCTTAGTAAATGTTTATTTTAAGATAAAAGCGAGAGAAAGTATTGTGAGATGCCATTCTTGCAGACGTTCCATTCGTTTATAATAAATTAATATTTAATACTATAGGGTTTACCTTTTTACTTTCTCAATATCTTATAGGTACTTTGATCGTCAAAAAATTAGAATTCGAGGTTTTTATG
>CABFWB010000131.1:0-20076 GCA_902151455.1 Timema bartmani | reverse complement strand
GAGTAGAGCCTAAACTATTTTACCAATCAGGCTAAAACTTGGTATATAGGGTTTTCATAGGGTTGGCACAAGGGGTTTTTGGAATTGGATATCTAACCCTAAAATCAAGGGTAGTTTACTGAAGGGCAAAAAGAGAAAAAATTGATTCTCAAAATTGGCTCTAAAGATTTTGTTTAAATTTAATATCCAACCATTGATGAATATTATAAACAAAATAACTCCTCTCATTTTTCGGCAAAATTACTTTAAGGGTTCCGGTCTAGTGCGTAAATTAACATTTTGTATCATATCTCCGAAACTATATGAGATATGAAATTACTTATTGAAAATATGTATGTCTATTTATAATACAAATATTTTATTTGAAACATATATTTATAAAACCAATAATTATCAAGCTAAACGCAAATATATAATATATTTTTTAATTTTTCGAACACTAAAAGGTATTGCAACCGTCAAAAAAATCTAACCCAAAATGTTGATGGATGTCGACGTTTCATGACCCCCCTGAAACCTAAAAAGTTGTTTTTGCAAAGCAGTCTGTTTGTGTGTCTGCTCAACCCTAAAATTAAGAGTAGTTTAATGAAGGTAGAAAAGAGAAAAACAATAGATTTTCTCAAAATTGGCTCTAACGTTTTTGATTACAATTCATATCTAGGCGTTGATAAAGATTATAAACAAAATGGCTATTTTCATTTTCCTATGAAAACGACTTTTAGGGTACTTTACAGAAGTGGAAATTTCCATATCTCCGCAACTATTTGAGATACTAAATAACCTATCATTGCAAAATTGTAGTACTATTAAAAATAAAAACTTTTATTTGAAATATATCTTTATAAAACCAATAGTTTCGGAAATATTGGCAAATATATTATTGTATTTTGTGAGCTTTAGTTTTACAGATATACTAAGTTTTAACGCAATAATTCTCTAATTTCATAGAGTAAGTAGATAAGTAAATATCTCCAAAAGTGTATACTCTCTTTATTAAGCTCTTAGGGTAAATGTTTGTACAGCAATGATATATCTATATCATTTTAAACTCAATAATCAATATTTACCTTTTTTATTCATCTAAACTTATAAAGGAGG
This sequence comes from Timema bartmani, assembly GCA_902151455.1. Lineage (NCBI taxonomy): Eukaryota > Metazoa > Arthropoda > Insecta > Phasmatodea > Timematidae > Timema > Timema bartmani. The sequence goes on along the minus strand of CABFWB010000131.1, from coordinate 18,978 downwards.
AATTCAATAAAAAAAATACTATAACCATATGTGTGCAACCCCTGAGAGAATGTCTAAAATTTTAATCGGAAGTCGAAATATTAATACGAAGTATTGACCCTTGTGGACCCAATACCAATCTTTTTTTTTGTCCAAATATAATAGTGAGGACTTTAGTTCTTTAAAAAGAACATCATAGAATTTAAATCCGGGAGTGAAAAAATGTTTAGCGTAAGTATAACGCAATTTTTGCTCGGGTTTGCTAATGTATATTATTTTGTTTCACATATTTTACGAGTTTTGAGAAAATACCTCCATTTTTAAACATTGGAGTGAGAAATTCGGTGCGGGGGGTTCCGTACCATCTATTTTTTAATGTCATTCATTTTAGATACTTTATAAATAAGAGATAAGCTTGCTTCGGTGACCGCATGATCTAAGGCTTCACTCTGGCAGAGACTGACCTGCTGATGACGGAGAAATTGAAGTTAAAATCACGGTCCGATGTACTGAGGGTGGTTTTCCCTAAATGGTTTCCCACTCTTATTCCACGCAAATGTGAGTAGGTTAACTCTAAAATGCTTCCTTCCTCAACCCTAATTCATTAGAATAATTATCATTTATGCGTATAGCCTGAACATGTATTAAGACACGGTTATATATATAAATTCTTTAAAGCACCGCTCAGGACAAACCAAGATGTCCAAAACATGTATATTAAAATACATTTTTATAGCTCAGTCAAATTTGGAACTTTATATTAATATCAATGATAGTGTTTTCAATCTAAAGTAGTTACGGTTTTTAAGCACGTTTTTAAAGTAAATTTAACAAATTATTATTATTATTATTATTATTTAGATTCTCTCTATCCATCCGGGAGATCTGCATATTCACACTTAACGAAAAATATATAAGAGAGAAAATGAACCTGTGTTTGAGACGAGATAGAGTGGTAATCCTTTATTTTTTAGAGGGGTGACCTCTTGCACTTCACTGGGACTCGAACCCCAACCTCCCCATCACCTTAAAACCAGACAACACAAGACTGATAGGTATATTAGTATGCTTGTACAATGATGGGATTAATTTTTTTTTCACCCGGTAAAATAACAATTTGTTTATTAGAGTTAATAAAAATAATCCAACCCAAAAAAAAAAACTTAGAAAATTAAGAAAACGCGGATACTCATATTGATTTTACCATCAAGGGTGTATTACCGGATATTTGAAAAAGTACGTCTAAAGAAAACAACATATTGGTCTCCGGAAGGAGGCATTTTACTAAACTGACTCGGCCACAGGCTGGATGATAATTGTCTCCGGAAAGCCATTTCATATAAAAAATTAAATAAAAAACTTTCAATCATCTCGAACAGATTGGGTCAGAAACGTAAAAGTGTCAAGTTATTTTTGTTTTGCGTGTCTTTTAAGTAATGTTCAAAACATATATATATATATACAGGATATCCGCCATGAAACTCCTTCTATATATATAGAGAGAGAGAGAGATATAGATATAAATAGAGAGAGTTTAAAAGGCACTTTAAGGGTATGAAAAAGTATCCAGAGAATAAAAATGGAAGCTTTTTAATACAAAATGACGTAGAAGTAATTGTCATGTCTCGGGAAACAATAGGTATGCTTAAATAAAAGAAGTAGAAAACAATAGTATAAAAAAGGTTAAAGTAAATTAGAGGAAAGTGAAAAAGAGGTTGAAGAAAAAGGAAACTATGAATGTTTATGTCTAATGTGTTGCTTTTAATGCACCAAACATGAATGTGGTCATTAGTTCTTGATAAATCTATTATTTGAAGGAGGCAGGGGATTGGATGGAAAGGTCTTAGGATATGGTTGAATGACGAGCTTAATTTCTGACGGCCATGAACTTTCGAGTTCCTTAAGGCCAGTGTGTTAATTAGTTACATCAATTATAGTGACCGGCCTCTTAGTATAGTGGTTAGCACCCCTGGATACTGATCTAGAGGTCCCGGGTTCAATTCCTGGGGGTACAATAAATATTTTTCACGAAAGAGAAACTGTTCCTGTCGTTACTATGGTCTGGTTAATTAGGCTTAAGTTAGGTAAGCTAGGTTTTAAGACTTTCATTGGCTCTACACATTAATAATCACTATCATCATATCGCATTGTAGGTACGACGTGTAGACAACCTCAAAGGTGTACCCTGGGTACCATTCTGTGCCACCAGAGCGGATAAAAGTCTACATATACGGCAACAGAACTATATAATAAACCTCTTACGGTCAAATATGTCACACGCTAAAGAGAAAAAATAATCTATCATAGGCCTAGTAAACTCCAATCTGATAGGTACCCATCTATTTTTTACAACACGTAGTGACAGTTATAGATTATAAACCTATTTACTGGAACAACGTTCATTTCACCGGGATTCGAATCCAAATATTTCAAAGGGGACTGCAGAGCTGTGTCGATATGGAGAGGTTCAGGGGTACAAACTTCAACCTTTTCCCCGAAATTATGCTATTATTAATAATACGTTGAAGAACCAAAAGTGCCCACCCCTTTTGTTGCACTTTTTTTAATATAGACCTATAAAACTCAGAGAAAAAGCTGGTACATTTCCTCTAAAGTTTACCTTCCTTATCCCTAACACATTAGATGCGTATAGCCCGAGCAGATAGGAAGAGACAGCGAAACAAAAGTGAAACTTTAAAATAAAGAAAAGGGGGAAAATATAAATATTACTTTTTAAAGTTCATTAAATATAAGATATCGTACAACATTTACATTTCATGTGACATTGTGTTTTGCTTTCTAACTTATAAAAAAGAAACACAAAATTTAGTTATTTTTATAAAAAAAAAAGCGTATAAGAAAATGGATAAATATTATGCTAAAAAGAATCAAACTATTCGAAAATAAAATTCACTCAAAAGCGCCCCAGAACTTTCCTTCGTGCTGTTGACTCGTCAATTTTCACCAAATAAATATCATGTGTCTCTTTTTCTGACGCCACGCTCTTTACACATCACCTTTGCTTTCACTTTGTCACCTCACTCTGAGCTTCCTTCTCACACAAACACCCCCACACATGCTTCTTTATTCACGTCAAAAGTCTTAAGCCGCCACATGTGACGTTTTCCCACCACTCCTGTGGCGTCAGCACTTTTAGATCAGGCAAACACGCCGACTTATTCGTCTACCAAATATCGGCTGTAAATATCTTTTCTGTGTTGTAGAACTATGAGAAATTCACGAATTATATCATAAACGTGTTAATTATTACTACCAACATACCTATAATCATCATCAAACAAATTACACTACTAGCTTCATAAATATATTGAGATAAAATAACTAAGACATGAAAATAAAAACAATTAAGAAGACACTAATGTGAGAAATAGCGATGAAATAGGAAGTAAGATAGTTAAAGATAAAGGTTAAAAACCTTTTCCCAATTATCTAGCTGCTTCTTCGTCCAGTCTTACATATGAAGATACACTTAAGCTTCCCATCAGTGGCAACGGTGATTAAATTCTTAAAAGAGAAGTTTACGATTTAATGTTCAATAAAAAAAAGTTGGATTTTGTTCAGTTTTGTATATTTCAAAAGTGTTGTATGTAAATGTAGAGTGTATGCCCCCTTTAATTACTTGTAACTATTATAAACATAATCTATTTTATATATTCTAAATTATTGGCTATATTATTTTTTTACTACTTTTTAATATGTGTGTATGTGTGTGTGTTTTTAAATGTTGCTATAGTGTTTATTTGTTTCAAGCACTAGTAGAATCTTTTAGAAATACTAAACAGAGCCTTAATATGTCAATTATTATTATTATTATTATTAGCACCGCGTCTTACTAACCGTTCGGGTTATACGCACTTACGCTAATGTGTAATGGTAAGGTGATTGTAAGATAAAATGGAGGACCTACAGTTTAACGTGTGATCCGAACCACGGTGGAGGCCTGGCATTCCTCACATTCACAAGTTGTGATTAATACACGTCTTGTCAGAGGTGAAGTAAGGGTTTGGCAATCAGATAAATCTGTGCCGGGACCGAGGATTGAACCCCGGACCCTCAGCACAGAAGTCTGACACCTTACCCCTAGACCACCAGGTCATAATGTACGTCAAATAACAAATATAAAGCCAAATAAAATATAGAAACATCAGAGCTATACCTAAAGATATCACATCGTCATAACTCAATGTTACAAAAGGCACATATATCATATGTTCCAGTGAGTTAATAAATAAGCAATGCTCTTACTTATAATAATATGTTCCAACCCTAAAATATGAGGGATACAACATGTTTTCCCTGCTAATAGAATAAATGGGCATCATACGGATGACAGCAAATTGTATTAACCCCTAGCACCTTCAAATTAAGACTATGCCACTAAACAAAACTGTAGTTGGGGATTATAACATTCGGTTTGTTTCAAAAATAAAATACTTATATATTTATGGGGTTTGCTTGATTTTAACAGAAAGTGAAGAAAAACTCCACAAATTTAAAGAGACTACTATCTCAATTTTGAAAAATTTATGGGTTTAGACATTTCATCGACAAGATGCCGAAATAATTGACTAATTGAGATGTTCACAATTTTATTAGTTCTAAGGTACTTTCATTGTGATTTAAAACCTTTAAATCTGATGTGACAGTACCTAACAAAAAAGCACAACCAACGGAAAAAATTAAGAACATTCTAAATAGTAAATGTTTAGTAAAGTGTTCATTTTTACTATTTCAAGTTTGGAAAATAGAACCAATTTTATCTAAAATAGTCAATTAAAATCTGTATTAGGTCTTTAAAAGGAACATGCTGTGTTTTAACATTTTTAAATATTTTATGGTAGGCTAGTAAATAATAACCAACTGTCGATGACATCACTTAACTGAAGCATTTTGATTTTTTAAATGTAAATTAGAAGTTTAATAATTAATTAATCTAGATGGAAAAAATATTTGCATTTTAACTGAAATCCTAAATTGAAATTTTGTATCCTTTTCAAAAAATGTTATATTCATAATTGTTGGGCATATATTTAGGGTCACAGGTTTTTTTTTAATTATGAAAACTTGTTGGGAAGAACTTCAAGAATCATTTTCAAAAATAATATCTCCATGTTTTAAATATACGTGTTTTATAATTTTAAATGTAATACGCCTATGATCTTACATACTGATTATTAGCTTATTTGGTGTAGTGATTATAGTTTATACTCTACACCAGCAATTTAAAGTCGATCGTGTAAGTAACTACATCGTCATAAAAAGGCAAGTTTGAGTATTTTTAACTCGCAAATACTGTATATTATCAAGTACTTTCAAATAATATTTGAGTGTGACCAAAATTACCTTGATCACGCATAATCGGTGATGCAACTATAAGAAAGGTAAATAGTTTATTGTAAAAATGTATATTATTTTATATATTTTGCCTCGATAATAAAATTTATTTTCAGGACGAAAGTTTTATAGATTCTTCATCATTTATTTCATACGATTTAAACCTTAATAAGTGTATGTAACTTAGTGACCTAATCTATTTAATACAATTTCACGATATACCAATGAAACAAAAGCAGTAATTCAACAAATAGTATTGTAATAGTAAATAAGAACACGTAAACCAAACCGTGTAACTTTATGACTGTACCGGGGTAAGAAGATCTGGAGACAATTATTCATCTTTGCGAAATTTGTCACATATTAATTAATGGAACATTTGACCACGCATGGACATAATTACAACGCTGTTTCCCAATATAGCCATGCACTTCCCTCAGAGATGATATTCAGTTTAGTATACTTTTTTTTGTGGCTAATTAGACTACTGGGACTAAAAGTGCTTAGCATAAAAAGTAATCAGCTTTAAATAAAGTAGTTGAACTAGTTGCGAGTATTTGCTTTTATGGTCAACTTTAGCCTGAGGCAGATTAATATATTTTTATTTTAGTTCGGGTTATACGCTTATGTACTAATTACGCTAGTGGTTTTAGGGATAAGGAAGGTTAAATTTAGAGAAAGTGTACCCGCATTAAAGTGAAGGGAGAGTGAAAGATTACAAAGATTATATTGAATACAAATTAACAAACGATTATTTTCAGTTTAAAGAATATTTTTGCACCTTAGAAAATCCCAGCACACAGAAGAAAACACGTCATTTAATATGCAAAGCACATTTTTCGTTCTACCATGAATGAAGAACGCTTAAGCTATTTATGCATATTTTCTTTGAAATAGCAAGGAAGTTTTCATATGACAAATTTAAACGTGAAAATGTTGTTAATAAACAGAAATACACCTAAGTGTATATTGTAAAATGTGCTTCATATAGTAAGTATTCTCATAGGTGTCTAAAATAAAAGATTATATTGACTGTGGTATTTTTTATGTTTTATTTCTTCATTCTATGATGCGTATGTAAATTATATAACAGTTCCATAATTTTCATTGCCTTATATCCCAAAAACTTTTAAGGCATAGGGAATTTGTATTCACACCAGTAACTTTTGACATGTGAGCTAATACAGTACAACAATTTTAATAAAAATCTGAGAAGTAATGGTTAATTTTTTTTAATGTCTCTCGTGAAACAACCCCATTGGAAAAGATAGCAGTGGTTACCCAGGCCTGGTTGCGAAGGGGCCCCCATAGCATTTAAAAGCTTCGGGGCCTCAAAAATGTAGGTCCACCACTGAGCACGCGTGCTCACCGGTGATCTATTGCTATTGCTATTGTTATTGTTATTGTTATTAAAGCACCGAATCATACTACCCGTTCGGGCTATACGCACTTACGCTAATGTGTGATGGTAGGGTGATTGTGAGATGAAATGGAGGACCTACAGTTTAACGTGGGATCCGAACAAATTGTGATTAATACACGTCTTGTCAGAGGTGAAGGAAGGGTTTGGTAATCAGATAAATCTGTGCCTGGACCGAGGATTGAACCCTAGACCCTTGTGTTCTCTATTAAGTGTACATACGACGTTGCTGTACTGAAACGGCCCGCCAGAAAAAGAGAGTGAGTATGGGGGAAGGGGGGTGGGACCTACGATTATCATCGGATGGTTATTAAATTATTAATGAACAGCAAACAAGTTGGAGTCGGCCACGTACGTGGAGTTGTGTCATGCACGAAACTATTTACAAGCGCGTGGCAATAAGATTAATGAACGTAGCGGTAGGCTTTAGGCCCGTGCGTGTACACTCGTTGCAAGGTTTCAATTCGTGTTGGTTGCTACGTGTCTCATGGCCCGTCCGCACTAGGCGCGTCCCACAACAAACTCAGGGTTGCCACTATTTTATTAATGAGAAATATACCCTGTGTTTATCAGGAGGCATTTTCATTTTTCCAGGAATTATAACTAGTGTAGACCATAGAGGGAGGTTCAGAAACAATTTTGATATCACAGGTAACTTTNAAAAGGTGGGCTGTATTTTAAAATAATATCTGGGGGGGGGGGAAATCAATTTAAAACTTTTATATAGTAATTAATTATTAGTATATTTTTATGGGCACATTGATTGTTTGTTTGCTATATTTGTATTTGTTTATTTGAGGTATTTAACGTACAATTTCTGAACCAACTGGTTATATCAGCACATGAGAATTTCTATGAGCGAGAGCGAAAGGATTTACCAATTTTGCCAGGAAAGGTTATTTTCATATACGTACCTTCCAGGATTATTTTACTGGGTAAAATCGACATGGGACCGACGGCTTTAGTTCCCTTCTGAAGGAAGTTGTGCCACGAATTTTTATCCCTCGACCCCGGTTGGGTTTTAACCCACGAACATCGAATCCTGAGGCGAGCACTTTACCCCAAGACCACTAAGGTCTGCTAAATCTTTTGCGGGCCAGATTAAATGAGTTGGTGGGCCTGAGGTTGCCGGCCGCTGGTGTAGAGAGCAATGGTATTCAACCTTTATTTTTTTGTTCGCAAACCTCTATGTATATAATTTTGTACCTCCAAATTTGTTAGTGCATGATGCAAGCTACACATATTCTATCATCTACATATAAAATAAATTACATCCAAAATAATGTAATAAATAATAAGTTTTAAATGAGAAATATATTTTTTTTAATTCGTACTCTCTTGAATGTATTTGCGTAGCCCCCAGAGATATGCTAAAATTTAAAAAAATATCTATCTATTATTTAACGATAAACACTGAATAATCAGGGTCATATTCAGGATTAAACACAAAGAGACCTGTGCGTAAGAACATGCGATCTGAAAGTGAAGTTTATTTATCTTATATAAATATTTATATTTATCTTATATATTTTTTTTATATTTATCTTATAAATATTTTTTATATTTATCTTATATACATATATATTTATTTGTGGATACAAAGTTGGCGAAAAATATCTAAGGATACACAAACGAAAAAGGTTGAAAACCACTTGTATGGAGTGCATTACAATTTAATTTTTAATCAAATGAACTATTGTGAAGTGATGCCATTGGTGTTTATAAAAAGATGATTTAATATTTGGGTGACCTGGTGGTCTAGGACTTCTGTGCTAAGGGTCCGGGGTTAAATCCTCGGTCCTGGCACAGACTTATCTGATTGTTAAACCATTCCTTCACCTCTGGCAAGACGTGTATTAATCACAGCTTGTAAATGTGTGGAATGCCAGGCCTCCACCGTGGTTCGGATCCCACGTTAAACTGTAGGTCCTCCATTTCATCTCACAATCACCCTACCATTACACATTAGCATAAGTGCGTATAACCCGAATGGGTAGTAAGACGCGGTGCTAATAATAATAATTTAATATTTACTGATGGGTAAATGTATTGCAGTGATCATTAAACCCAGTATTTTAGTGGGTGGGGGGAAAGGATATAAAACCCGTGTTTTAATCAGCGTGATTTCACCATCAGTTCACTTTTTTTTAAATTCAAAAGTTTAGTATTTAAAGCTTTCAATGTCCCAAATTCTTAAATATTCCAATGATCTTTTAGTTTTTTCTCAGTTTGACACAAAAAAATGCCCCTTGTTTTCTCGTCACTCCCGACATTCCAAGTACGTGGAAAAGTTGCATATATATAGCCCGCTATCTCAAGTTGACCTGGCATCAATAGGTCCTGGTTCGAATCCCTGCCGTGTGTACAATTTTTTTTCCCCAACAAAAATTAGGCTACACTTCCTCGAAATTCTACCATCCTCATCCTACCAGGCTTTCACTAATACGCTGCATTTTTTAAATAAAGTACTCAGGACAAAAGGGATGATTTTTTAAGTATTAATATTAAATTATAAATATGTCGGAAAACCGTTTAAAACCAGCTATAATACACCTCCAATGGGTTTGAACCTTGGCATACAAAGTTAAAGGTTAGCACACCAGCGCTGAGGTAGTTCTGCTGGTGACTAAAATAATAAATCTGTTAAGATTCTTTAGGGGACAATATTATTTTTTAGACATTATTAATCATACTACTAACATGTATTTAACATTTGAAACTCAGATCGAAGTTAAGACTAGTAGGCGAAAGTTTATAACCAATTTTACCTAACTAGCATAGAAGATAAGTGTGCAATCCTAATTATAATTACTACTTGCAGTTTTGTATTCAGTATTTTCAACAATAAAATATTGATCCGAGTTTATTAGCACTCGTATTTACCTTAAGCATTTTTCTTTCTTAAGGTTTAAGTTGATTATGATATACATAGTTTATAATTGTATTAAAGAGAGCAAAATAAAACATAAGATTTAGAGATTATTATATAAAAATAGACACCAAAATTGTAATATTTTACTGCTGACTTACTCTTGGTCATGTCTGTAAACGAAAGTTTGTGTGTTTCATTACATACTGTACCAGCAGGACTAATTAACTAGCATGCCAAGTAGAGTTGAGTATTTAATTTGTTGTATATTACTCACTTGACTAACCAAAAGTTACAACAGGCCTGTTTTTTTAGAAGTAATATCAGAACAAATGTTAATTCTAGTTTTATGGTAGTTAGTACTCTATAAATGGCTCTACTGCCTATCAGCCACTTCAAAATATCTAACTACACGCTTCGGTGGCCCAGTGGTCTAACGCGCTACTCTCGCAGTAGACTATACTGCCGATGACGGGGAGATTAATGTTCAAATCTCGGTCTGGTATACTGAGGGTGGTTTTTCCAAAATTATTTTACACTCTACTTCCACGCAAATTCGGGTTCACTTCCTCTAAATATAACCTTCCTTAACCATAAAATCATTAGCGTTCTTAGTACATAAGCGTATGATCCGAATGGGTAGTAAGACGTGTGGCTAAAAAAAAATAAGTAAAATACCTTAGTCTCATCTCGTCTGGTTTGTTGGTGATGGGAAAAGTTAGGGTAGTGTTTAGGAAGTTATTTAAAATTGATATAAAATGTAACCACATCTGATTGAAAGGAGAGATAAACCATTTAGAAGGGGACAAAAGGCCCATCGGTACACTCAGCCGGGATTCAAACCCCACCCTCCCAGTCACCAGAAAACCACTCAACACAAGACTAAAGACTTTGTCTACGTACTTTCAAGTGCAGGTTTTTTTGCGGTTCACTATTTGATAGTATATCAACATTCCGTTAAGCACCTTTTTTGTGCCGGAGCCGAGGATTGAACCCCGGACCCTCAGCACAGAAGTCTGACACCTTACCCCTAGACCACCAGGTCACCTCACCTTTTATTAAAATCGTACTCAGTTCGTTAGCTAATCCTCATGGAATTATAAGGGAGCGAGGCGCGCATGCGCGAGTCCCATGTTTACTGATATCCGACCAGGTAGCGGGAAGTTCCGTGTGACGCGCAATTAGACTGTATCCAGATCATACCGCATGACACACTTAGCTGGTTTTCGAAAAGGTCACACGCGACCAGTGGCGTGGCGTGGAGTGTTTGCTAGGGTGAACGGGGTTAACTTGAAATTGATACCTGTGAATTGTTCTCGTCACTCCGGGAAACGCACATCGGTCATGTATCGACTAAAATACATTCCCGAGTGTGGGGTGTTGGACAAAGGCTATGTGCGAGTCGTCAAATGAGGAGCGAGCAGGTGAGAACATATCACAGGAACGGTTTAACCAGTTCTTTCTTGTTTAGGTGGCCGCTTGGTCTACGGCGTGATTCTCGCAAAACACTAGACTGCCGATGATGGGGAAGTAAGGGATTGAATCCCAGTCAGGTGTACTGAGGATTTTTTTTCCTAAATGATTTTCCACTCTCCCTCCGCGCTTATAAGGTTACATTGCCTCTAAAATTCTACGCTAGTCATGTTGAGCCCAACTGTCGAGGACGCAGAGATCGAGTTTCGAATCTCGTTCGGGTGAACTGGGGGTGGTTTTTCCTAAATGGTTTTCCACTCTCCCTCCACGCAAATGCGGGTTCACTTCCTCTAAATTCAACCTTTCTTATTCCTAATCCATTAGCCTAATTAGTACTTAAGCGTATAACCCGAACGGATAGTAAGACGCGGTGCTAAATAATAATAAAATTCTACCTTACCCATCCCTATTCCATTAGCGTAATTAAGGTATGCGTATAATCTGCATGGCTACTAAGAAGTTACACTAATAGAGTAAGGATGACTAAGTTATAGCTTGCAGGAAGTATAGCTACGTTTGCGTAAAGGCGTAGTAGAAAGAATTTGGCGAAAAAAACACCCTTAGTACGACCAAACAAGGTTCAAACTCCGACCTCCCTCACCTCCGATAGAAGAGACCAGTCAAGGTTAAAGCCATAGACCACGTGCTCACCGATACAATTTAGTGATTGTCACTTATGGCACTACAGCGTATTAAAAATTATTTTCGTGTAAGTCACATAGTACCTTTTTACATAATAGCATTCGGTTTAGGTAGGAAGTGTGTGGCAAGTCTAAATTAACGCCGGGAGATGAATGGAATACTATTCTTTTAACAGTAAAGTGTAGCGAATTGCATCCATCAATATAAAGGGGGCCATTAATATGTCAGAAATGTTGTGTTTTGTTACTACGGCAAAAACCCATGGAATAAGGATGATTTGTTTCAAGTGGTAGAATCGCGCCCGCAACCACGCAAAAACAAAAACTCAATGACGTTATTACAAATAAGCTACGTCAACAATAAGTATAATTTTGGTTTACATTCTCATATATATTATGAAGTACGAAGAAAATATTTTGATAATTATCTTTAACGAAAATTCACCTTATAAATGGTATTTCCGATTTCAATTTTTTTAACACGATACCTGGACGGATACGAAATTGTAGAGCGCTTTGTAATAGTACCTCACAATCATTTTTAGTTCGATTTAATTATTATAGCTATAATTTATATTTAATCATTGTAAGTTGGCGTGCTATGACGACCGCTAGAAAGGTAAATCAGAATTGCACTTCAATAAATATTACATTAAAATATAGTAAATTAAATTTTATTCACTAAAAATAAGGGTTCAGAAGATCAGACTTAATATTGAAATACTCTTTATTCAAGTTTAACATTACAAATAAACTTTTTTCCTGGTTTTTAAATCCAAATCGTTTAAACATTTTTTTCATGTATTTTAATATATTTAACGTGTAATCTCTGAATTATATTATATCTGATTATAAAAGCACACGAGAGTTTCTATGAGCGAGAGTAAAAGCGCCTACCAATTTTGCCGGGAAAAGTATTTTCCCCTTCCTTCCAGGGTTCTTTTACATGCCACAATCGACATGGGACCGACGTCTTTAATTCCGCTCCGAAAGAAGTTGTGCTAAGGTATTTTTATCGTTCAAGAAAAATCCGTCGACCCTAGCTGGGTTTGAACCCACGAACATCGGGTCTTGAAGCGATCACTTTACCCTAAGCCCACCAACATGAGGTACCAACAGATCTTTTAAACGATGAAAAACACTTGCTGGTAGTCTGACGCTGTGACGCTATTGAGTGAAGAAAAGTGATGTTCGTTCAAATATCGACTAAAGTCATTAGAAGACCTATCGACATTCATCATCACATAGATATCCTAGTCGACTATTCTCCAATAATGATGTCACTGGAGAGGTGAATTTGTTTTAATATATTCCAAGATTATCTTTTTGAGTGCTTAATTTTAAAATATAATTCTGTTAATGCTGTTTAAAATCCTGTTAGTAACATATACCATGTAATCTCTATGTTGAGACTATTTTCTCAAACACTCATAAATAATTTTATCTTATAGCTTTCCAAATAAAAAGCTTTTAGATTAAAGGTTGAATTGTTATGGATTTTAAGGACATTTTGAAAAAGTTTATAAAGAGGAATTAATTCAACATTAAAGCATAAAAGAGCTAGGTAAAGAATCACCAAATGTAGTGCTGAAATGTATTTTACACTACAAAGATATTAACTAGGTAAATACCAAATTTATTAAATAGCCGATATTTTTCCTGGTCCAATTTTCCTGCATACTCCAACATCTGACGTGAGGGGGACTGATGATTACCTGTTTTGAGTTGCTAAGCCAATACGAGTATGTTCTACAAATTAATCTAAAAATTGGTACTGTCATTTATCAGGTGTATCATAGGTAGGCAATTTTTAATCATGTCTGCTTGAATATTAAGCTAAAAAATAATCCATTTTCTTTCTCTACAAGTATTCCTATTAAAAATATTATTTGTTTCAACTGAGCTTATCTGATCCTTTTGATGAGTTCAACCCGTTGTTGTCAACCCCACCAGAAGTTTCAGATTTTATAATTCTAGGTTCTCTTTTCCCTCCTAGCTAATTCGAGACATTCCTGGCATCCCATAAAAATGTGGGTGTTCCTATTTGTTTTATATATATATATATATTTCTACCTTGAAAGAAGTGTACTCTAGTAATAGAAGGTATTTCCACTTGAGAAAGTTGATACACATAAAGTTTCCGCAGTGACGAGACTAGACCGTCGTGGTTTGAAAGGTTAACGGCGTTGTCTACTTGGAGATTTAGAAGCTATCTTGCGAAGCGGGTTGCATCTTATATTGACGCATCTAAGCACTCTAAGTACACTCTAAGCACTATCGAGGTTCAAATCTTGATCGGGTGAACTGGGGGTGGTTTCTCCTAAATGTTTTTCCCCTCTCCCTTCACGAAAATGTGGATTCACTTCCTCTAAATTCAACCTTCCAAATTCCTAATCCATTAGAGTAATTAGTACTTACGCGTACAGCCCAAACGGGTGGTAAGACGCGGTGCTAAATAAAAAAATATATCAGAACACGAGAATTTCTATGAACGGAAAGTGAAAGTGCCTACAAATTTTGTCGTGAAAGGTATTTTCCTATACCTTCTAGGGTTATTTTACATGCCACAATGTCCATGGTACCGACGGCTGTACTTCCACTCCAAAGGAAGCTGTGCAACGGATTTTTATCGCTCAAGAAAAAAATCCGTCGACGCCAGCTGGGTTTGAACACACGAACATCGGGTCCTGAGGAGAGTGCTATACCCTAAGACCATCGAGGTCGACAATAATAAAGCATCGAATATGTCAAAAATACTAAGTTCTATCCATACAATTTTTCTTATAAACGGTGTCAATGTGGTAACCAATTGTTTACGACAACATTTTATGTAATCCTGAGTGTACCATAATATATGATGATGTGTGTAGGGCCTCACAGAGGCACACATTGTCCTCTAGGAACGATGTGATATCACCTTCTCTTCTCGCGTGTGCTGACACAATCCATAAGCGGAATACAACAATGCTCGTGCTTTACCCGCTACAAAAGGATCCACTTTCCTGAGAAATTTCACTTCAAGGAGCGGTAGAAAAAAAAATACACGAGAAGATAAGATAAAATGTCTAATTTGACAAAATCACACAAAATGCAAAGTTCTATAATATAAACGTGAACAAAGTATTACTACCCATTCGGGATATCCAATTTATTTACATTGATAATGTAGGATGAAGGTTTTGAAGAAATGTACCTGAATTTTCCCTAAGGGAGAGTGAAACGATATTTTTTTTAAACTATACGCCCAGCCGGGATTCTAACTCAGACCTGCATAATGCCGATAAACCGAACCAGACGAAATAAACGCCTTACTCCACGTGCTTATCGGAGTTGGTTTATAATACCTTTACCCATCTTCGTAGCCAAATGTTTAGGGAAGTTTGTATAGCTTTTTGGGACTTTATTATCCAGGTGCTAAAGTTTACAGAGCAAGTTTGGCCGTTTAATATTGAGTTAATATTAGTTTTAGGATACATTATCTTGTATACAATGCTTTTAAAATTATGCCCTGATTTAGAAAGTGCACGTTAAGTACATAAACAAAGTACAGAAACCACCACGGCACGCAGAAATATAACAAATGAAGTGCTACTAAATACGCTTTTAAGTTTTAACCTTTTCTGCAGCTCAATTTTCATAGAAAGGGTCTTATCTGACGTCTAGATGATATACTTTCACGTATTCATACGTCAGGTCACGTGATATGTAACAGTCACTTTAGCTAGATATTATCAATATTTATAATTGTGCTGTGTTAGCAGCCACCGTGTTGGTTGCCACCCTGCAGAAAAACGTGTTAGTAGCCACCCTGTTGTGGTTAGTAAGAGAATGTGTACTATTTACATGTTTTCGTGTGGCTAGGAAGAAAATGTGTACTATTTACAACGTATGTAGATGGTGTGCAGCTCTGGCGTACCTCCCAGTTGAAAAGGTTATGTTAGGTTAGGTTAGGTTAGGTTAGGTTAGGTTAGGTTAGGTTAGCCACCTGCTAGCCTATATAGCGAAATTTGAATAAAAGAGAAGACACCAAAACATGTAAATAGTATACATTCTCTTCCTAGCCCTCGTCTTGAGGTAAGGTGGCTACTTGCACGGGTGGCAACTAACACGGTGGCTGCTTACACGTAATATTTATAGTATAATAATAATAATACAGTTAATAATAAAGTATTTGTATTTTTTTTGCTAAAAGGCTCTTCTTATGAAAAGTGAACTATAACTAAGTCTGCTGACAGTTAATAATGTATTGTTGCACGATGGTAGTTATCGAGTGATATATTTGTAAAGTGGTGTGCCTTTTTTTTTAAACACCTTTAGTATATTGTTCCCATTATCTCCAGATCAAAAAAAAATTAGGTCAACTCGTGTCGCATGTTCAATAAATGCCTAGTTATTTCCGTGCTTAACATGAGTGGGATGGTTATCAATCGGGTGTGAAGGTTAAGGAACATTACTTAGCAAAAGTTGACACCACTTTACATAATTTGGTATTTGAAAATTATATTTCGGAATGCCAAATTCGTGGGGTAGTTATTAAAGGGTGGATGATTGGCAGCAATAATTCTGCAACCGTAAAACTTGGCACACGTTTACTTTATGTTTAGATGTTTTATCATTTTGGTTTAAATCAGTAGATATAGTATTGTTATTTTGACCATCTGTGACTTTTTACCAACTAAATTTTGAATACATTGGCGTATTTTGAACAAACTTGGTGCTCTGCTGGTAAGGTCTCAAGCCCAAAGGTCTTACGATTTAAATTAAATAAAGGACATAAATGGAATGTATAGTTATTAATTAATATAAAAGTATACAATTGCTGTGATTATTTATTAAGTAGCACAAAGTGATTTATTGTAATTGATTTTTCCATTGCCTAATTTCAAGATTTCATGTTGAAAGGTTTGGCAAATACGATGATGAGTCAATAAGTGAGTTAAGGCTTTCGTCTTGGTTCAGATGTATTTGTCATGATATGTATATTATGATCATTTAATTATATTTATCAATTTTTTATTTTTGAACATAAAACTCGCTTGAATTTATTTAGTGATGGATCATCGTGGTTAGTAAATATAGATAATCTATCCAAATTAAAAGTTAACTAGTAATTATATTTTAATCCAAATTAATGACGTTTTAATTCTAAATAATTATACAATAAATTGAATAATATATAAATATGGTAAAGAATATTTACCCTTATATAAAAGTATATAAATATAAAAAAATAGCAGAGTAAAACTCTGGCAAATATAACTATTCATTTTAGCACGTCTGTGTCAAAAATTTCAAAAACTAATTACTGGTTACTAGTTAACTTCTCCTTTGTAAGCATCTCTCCAGATTGAGATTTTAAATAAAATTGCTATAGCTATTTTTTAAAGTTGCAAATTTTCAAAAATGTGTAATTGGTAAACTATCATTGAATGATTTATTAGAAAATAAACTCAATGGTGTGAGCCCTCAAGCGAGCCATACCGATGATAGTGCCAACATTTGCGGATAGAGTGTGTCATGTGTTTAGCACAACGATTCCTACGGTCGTTTACTAGAAACGCTAACAAACATCATTTATCATATAAAACACTCCCAAGTTATTCATTGATCAAAATTATTGAAGAAATTTTGGAAAAATTTCGAATTTCCAAAATTCATGTTACCAGTTAGCTACCATTAATTTCAGGCTTAGAATGAAAATTTAAAAAACATTGAGGTATGATCATATATTATACTACTCTATAAAGCCACATGGCTGACTCACTCACTCACTCACTCACATTAATGTTCACCCACTTCCAGATGAGCTAGAAACTTGAAATTTGGTAGCAAACTTATAGCTTCTAGCCTGTAGCCGACGGTAAAATTCCAAAAAGTTAAAAAAAAAATTTAACCTCCGAAAAAAAAAATTGGCGGTTAAACTTTAAAGTCGGTGCGGTATATACAATATAATACCGGTACCTTTGTTGTTACGTTCAAAACAACGCTGGAATTTCATTAGTTACTTCCACTTGCAAAGAACACTCATCGGGGGTTTAGGGGCGGAGCCCCCAATGAGCACAGCGAGTATATATACATAAGCGAAAGAACCGACTGACTGACTCACTCACTCATCACTAATTGTCACACTTACTGCGAAGCTAGAGGGCTGAAATATGGCACAGGTGTTCCTTATAAGCTAATTAAGCAAAGTAAAGATGTTTCATTTCTATGTTTTGTGATTAAAGGAGTGAAATCGGGGTAGCTACACTGATCAAAAATATTGCTTTATAAACTCGTTTTAAGCGTTTAGATGATAAGTTTGTTATAATAATGCCTTCGAAACAATATAGCAATTATTTTTAACCCCGTAGATGCTTCTAAGGGGTGGAAAAAATGCATACAGACCATTAATTAAAGTATGTAATTACGTTTTAATATGCAACTCCAAGAGACTGTAGAAGTCTGTAGTTTATATTTTGTTGAATCTTGGGTTTGGAACGTGTGCGAGTGAGAGGGCCCGGCCCAGGGCGGTGTGTGGTGGTGGGGAGCTGTGTAACCGCACTCAGCTGATAACGCCATAAGCTGTAGGTAAGCCTGCCTAAAATAAAACTCCCCATGAGAAACGATACATGGTCAACTCCTCGCGATGTTTCTCGGGTGCCATTAAGCTTCAAACAAATATTCCTCATTTTCTTCCAAAAATAAATAATAACACAATATCCCGTGCGGAGAACTGACATTCAGCTAGTATAATATATACATATAAAGTTTGAAATATAGCCATCAAACGGTAAGCCCAGGGACAGATAGGCAGAATTGTAAAACTTACTTTTTTGGGTTCGGAGGCACATAAAATGTCAAGATTCATTATAATCTCGAGGCAAAAAATTTTCACGATTACAATCGTTTCTCTATATGAAAAAGTAAAAAAATACTTAATACCAAAACCTAGCGTCTGGAATTTGTACTAGGTGGGTAAAAGGGCGATTCAATATTCGTCATGTTACGAATCCTTTTAGATACTGATTGGGAGTGATCCAGGGGCTTTTAGACTCAAGTCAGTCCCTCTGAACCATGATGTCCCAGAGGGTTGCGTAAAAGAGTGCAGAGGGAGGTAGGCCTATCAATTCCCATCAATACGAGACGTGGGTTTAACTGAATAGAATTTTGTTGACATTCAAATTCATTATCGCACATGTTCGTTTAACTCGCTGTGTGCTATCTCATTAGTAGTCAAATAATAGGTTTAAAGGGAAGGG
>CABFWB010000130.1:449796-477177 GCA_902151455.1 Timema bartmani | reverse complement strand
CCCCCCTCAACTCCATCTATTTAGGTTTATTCGTTTATTCTTAGTTTTTAATGTACAGTCCTGTTCACAAATAATTTTTAATGCAACTTAAACAAGGTGTTGAATTTTCAACCATTTTTATGAATGTGAGTGAATATTGAATGTATGGTAATACTTTAGTTTATGCATACACATACCTTATACCCTGAAAGATAACAAGCCTACCTTAATTGGTCCCACTATGTTGTGGGTTATAAGCTAAGGTGAGGTAATCTGTATTTGGTGGTTTCAAACTTTCTCATGCTTTACCACGTTGGGTGACAGAATGTGGTGTGCAGGACTTAGTGCGTCATTTGCACCCCAAACTGCCCATTTGTGTGAAAGAAGAGTTTGAAACCATTGAAAAACCACTCGGGACACCCAACCAGTATTTGAACCCTGAGCTCGTCATCGGCAATCTAATCTAGTGGGAGAATGATGCCTTAAACCATTCGACCAGCGGAGTGGGTGATATAAGAATTAAAACCCACAACATGTCCTAACCTTTATATGTTTCAGGGCGGACTGGGTAATAAAAGCTATGCATTGATTGATGCATATTATGTTATGTGTCGTAAAAGTAATGAATCATGCAGTGATATGTCCAAACAATAAGATGTCTCAGAGATGACTTGGACGAGGTAGCGTCTCATTAAATGCTTCTTGGTTCATACTTCTGCTTGTACCGGGACAGTAACAAAGAGGGATGAGGATGGAATTCCTACGAAGTATTTGATAAAAGACAAAAATAGAGTGAGAAATAGGGGTGGAAAAGTAGAATGAGATAATGGACAGAATAAACCGAGATGGTTTGGACATGTTAAAGAGGATGGAAGACTACCAAAGCAAGTAATGGATATGAGAATAATTGAAAAGCGACCAAGGGGAAGACCCAGAGTGAGATAGTTTGAGTCAATTGAGAACAGTGTTTGCTGAAGAAATTTTGACTGAAACAGGGTGCTGGAGGTGTGCTGCATTCAAGCCTTGACCTGGTAGAGGCCGGATAAAGGGAAATGATGATTATGATGATGCAAAGCTAAACTCATCAAAAGGGATGGATAAAATAATAGCATTGCAAGTGCCATAGTGTAATAAGTCAACGTAACAGTATTTCCTTGATAAATTACACTATAAGCCTATCTTATAAGCTGAATAATAGTGAAACAATGGAAGGTAAGCTTGCTACCTTTGAGTGTATACGAAGGATACATGTAGGAAAGTCTCTATGTACAAATATTATTTTTTAAGTAGGTGTGGCAAAAAAAGAATCAGTACCTTACATTCAAGTGCCAATACTTTTTAGATAGAAATATATATTTTTATAACAAAATTAGTATATTGTAGATGATAAAACAAGTACAGTTTAAATACTTAAAAATAACACGTAT
Source organism: Timema bartmani (assembly GCA_902151455.1). NCBI lineage: Eukaryota > Metazoa > Arthropoda > Insecta > Phasmatodea > Timematidae > Timema > Timema bartmani. The sequence continues at coordinate 475,771 of CABFWB010000130.1, read as the reverse complement.
TGGTTGTGATAGGTTTTACAAATTAGCATTTAATGTTTTTACAAATTAGTATTTAATGCTCTTATGTGAATTTATATCAATTTTGGTGGCTGACAAGCTATTAAAGAGTTTGGGTTTGTTTCCACTGTTTTCAGATTGATTTTATGTTTTTATAAAAAAAAAACTTAAGTAAAAAGCATGATATAAAAATGTTTAGGATATGTTAAACATATGTTAATTGTTTTAAACATCTACAAAAATTCTTAGAATTTGTTATAACTATCAGAGTTTAATGTTAAAATACAGTTAAAACACTTTACCTCTTTTTCAAATACCCAAATTTACAAATAATAATGTTTTTAAAGACTTACATAAACTCTCCCCATATGATTTATTATGATATTACAAAAACAAACTTTTGAATATTTATTAGGAATTTAATAAAAATTTGAAAATATTTAACTTGGTGGTGAAACTTTTGATTCAATTCAAATACAACAAAGTGACCGATTGAATATTAATTAAATTAATTATTTCTGACTGAAACATAGACAAAGTTTTTATTTATTTTGAAAGCAATTAAATTATATTGGCTAATAATATTTTATGGGTTAGTTGACTGGGTTAAAATAGTGAGGGACATACCAATAATTAGTCGATTAAAATGTATGTTGTGAATAAAAAAATTAAAAATGTGTTAATATTCTCATCTTATGTTCTAATAGTTTGTGCAGGTGTTCTGTTTTGAAACAATTAAAATTAGATTAACATATAAAAGTGACACATATTGAGAAATTAGGATATGGAAAAAAGTCGTGTGTGGGTAAAATTCTATATCAGTTGTGAGAATGTTATTAACTTTAAAAATGAGTTTTACACTCGATAAAAGATATTTAACCATAGTATTAAAAAATGTATCCAGCCTAATGTATATTATATCCTTTGTGTTTATCAGTATTATTTACACTAGAACAGATTTAATTATTTTAATACATCTTTTATAATTAAGTGTTAAAGCCAAGTTTTGCCAATGTATGAGCTGTAAATTAAATTAAGTAGCAGTAGTTAAAGTTTATAATAAAAGTACAATTAGTTCTACTAATTTTTAATAACCTGCAAGGTGTATGCCAATGTTTAAGTTTTGAAAACTATACTAATCTTTAAAAAGTGTAAAAGTTATTTAAATTGTAATAAGGTCCTTAGATATAAGTAAAATACATATCTACTGCTAAATTTATACCCATTATTAAATAAATGATTAAAAATATGAAAAATTTGCACTTTTTTTAATGTTGTCTATATATTTTTCTTGCGTTTACCAAAAAATTGCCCAGGTCTGTATTAGACTCTACCTGGATCTTTATCCTTAAATAAAACTAACCTTTATAGCAGTGATTCTCAAACTACCATCATTCATGTACCCCTTTCAGGGGCTCATGGTCAAACCAATTTACTTCTCCAAGTTCTTAATAAAAAAAAGAAGGGGAAACAAATACATGTAATCTTGAAAATCTGGGCTCAGGTGTCAGAAACAAGTCAATCTTGTAGCAACATTTAAAGTCTATCGTTGAGTCAAGTCGCAAATATATTAAGTATTTTCAAGAAATATTTGAGTGTGATCTAAATAACCTTGATTGGTATACATGTCACAGGCAATGTGTGAAATCCAGGCATTCTATAAAATGCCAGAGTGGTTTTGTCAAAGTATGAAATGAACAAGTTTTGCTGTTGTATTTCATACTTGTTTTCAAGTTTTCTGTCTTTTTGAAGTCCCGAAATATGTTATCGATTCTTTTATCCAGTTCTATTAAGTCTTGCAGGTTCAGCTAATTCCTAGGATTTTAAGTAGGTCAGGTTATGTTATTTAAGAATAGGATAGTTAGGTTAGCTATGGTTCTCGGCAATATGTAATGACTGGTTATTCTATACATTTCCTATGAAAAGTATGAAATCAAACAGCAAAACTAATTTATTTAATACTTTGCTAAAACCACTTAGAAATTATATAGAATGTCTGGTTTACACACATTTCTGTTAACATATATAACCTCTTTTAGCATGCCAGTACAATATTACTGATCTTTATCCAAAGGAAATGAAATTATAATTTTATACACTAATGGTTTATCCTTTGCATTATTTGTTTAGAAAATTGACAAACGCATGATCCCATGATGAAACTTTCCATAAATTATGTTAAAATACATAAGTTCATGTGTGATTTTTTTTTTTTTAATTAGGGTTTGAGAAATTCAAGGTCAAAATTTGTATATGACCTTAAAGTGAAAAAATGTCCAAAACTAGTGATGTTACACATCATATAAAAGCTTATGAAATAAGCTACAAACTGTTTTTTTATCCCAGCCTTTTCTCATTTCTAGCCTGAGTAATAATTTATTTTGTAGTTGCATGTCAGCAGAAAATTGCTTTTTTTTAGGGTCGTAACTTAAAACACTGCAGATAAAAATCTGAAAATTTGCATTTTTTTACTATCCTGGTACATTTGGTGAGACAAATTTGGAAAAAAAAATGCAAGAGAGTAAGGTTTTTTCATTTGTTCACTTGACATGGAATGACCCAATTATAAACTATTTTAATATTTATCTTCAGTCCTCAAACATTTGCTACCTATTATCAAAGATTGCAGTTAAAATCCATACAAAGGTTTTATAAAGGCTGTTTTGGGGGGAAAAGTGTAACTTATTTTCTAGTCAATATAGTAATAATAAGTATTGACTTTACCTCACAAAAATTGTTTTAAAAAATTAGTATTTTTTTATAATGCTTAATGCATGAATGGATAATTTAAAAATTAAAAGCAGTTTTAGGTGATAACATAAAACTCATCTTCAGCTCCCCTTCTACTTCACATTAAAAAGTGACCACACACACCTATATATGAAAGCTAATGTTTTACAGGTTGAATTTGATTGCTTATTGATTAAAAGTGGGAAGGGTAAGTTTTGTAAAATAGTTATTTTCAATATTTTATTTACAATGATAGTTTTACAAATATTTTTAGATAAATATGTTACACATCGCTACATAATCAGTTTGTTCAGGGCCATGAAGGGGCCTCCCCGGGCTTCAACTCCCGCCCGTACAGTGCGCTTTTGTCTCGAAACCTTACCATCCGCTCAGTTTCTTTACGGTCTAAAAACCATCCGATGCAGTACCCTGTTAAAGGTAATGCAGCCCATAAATACTGTGTTGTGATTCCAAATATAGCCATGCTGAAATGATTTAAACAAAAAGTTTAGTTAAGTGTGAAGATTTAAAAAAAATAATACAAAATAATATATCCCAGATTCACCTGGATTTATTCAAATTCATTTACTAAAAATCAAACTGATGATTATTTTTAACATTCTAAAGAAACTAGCCTAACATCCATTCACAATTAAAATATAATTTATTCTTAACATTTTAACTAGCCTGAATGTATACATTTGATTTTGATTTGAAAATAATTTAACATTGCAATTTGAAACATTTTCATTTTTGATTCAAAATAAATTTCAGTTAGTTAGCAGAGATGTTGATAATTTTAAGATTCGCACGGGTTAAGTTGTTTCCAACATACTTTCCTTATAATATAAATGTTCTTTTAGTAATAAGTTTAGAGAAGACCAGGTTTCTGGCCTTGATCATACCAACACCCATGAGAGTATTTGCTGCCTACAGTAAGGATGCTGATCCAATCGGTGTTGGCACATTTTAGCCAGTATACTAAAAGTACAACCATTGTCCAGTCTTACCCTGAGCATGCTTGCACTGTTCCTACAAACCAGTATCCCTACTATAAAGACAGCCTAGCCGGCCAGTATACCGTTAGTTATGTCACTACCACTAGGAGGTAAGGCAGTGCATCGACACACCAGGGGTGAGGGGGGTATTCCTCAGTATATTCAGAGCCATCTCAAATGGTCTTACCATTTAACTTTGCAAAGAAAACCATTAGAGATTCTCAATAATGTTTCCAAAAACCGGAAATTACCGAGTGTATTATATTGTCTGTGGGGATAGGGGGGGGGGGCTATGTTAGGTGTTATTACATGTATAAATCTACATATTGTAAAATTTGAACGATTGTCTTCACACAAGACTAGTACTATATCATTCCATGATAGCTCACTTTAAATTTAGATATAACTCGGCTAACTTTTGTAACTTTAACAAAATATTGCAAGAATGTTGAATTAAAAAAAAAATCAAGAACTTTTCATTCAGTGGTTAGTGTTAGTTGGTAATTCCTGTTACGTTTTGTTTGTCTAGTTGTAAAATAGTTAAAAGTAGCTTCAAATGAAACTTCTTCTTTGTTATGTTATAAAATCTAATCATGACATTGCATAATGTATACTTTTTCAAGATAAGGCTGACTAAAACATAATTTTGAGGAACAAGACTTACAGGAGGTACAGCAAGGATTCTCTTATTCAATTATCTATAGCAGCTTTCTTCTGTTTAAACTTTCTTGTATGCAACAAATCAGCAGTGATGGAAGCTGTTGTCAGAGTGGGGAAAAGGACAACGATGAAGTATCTCCTAATAAGTGTTAGAATTGCCATCAAACTAAAAACATAAAAAATCAATTTTTAATATAATATTATTGATATCGATGGAACATCAAAACATTTTCAATAAGGTAGTGTGACACAAAAACGTTAGAAGTGGGTTAAGTTAGGTTGTCAGGTCTATATACCATAAAACCCCTGCTATACATAAGATTAGACTGATTCATTAAAAGCTAGCTGCATTCAAGGTTTGACCAGTAATCCATTGAAATTATTGTATCCAAAATTAAAATGTGCTGCGCTCAGAAAAATCTAGTCTTTATGTTGCTTTGAGCTAGCAACACTTCAATATAATATTTATTTTGTCAAACCTCTTAAATTTAATGGACTTGAAAAATATTGAAATGGACATCTCACCTGCAATCTATTATTTGCATTCGATAATTCAATTTTTTATAGCCTTAACATGATTTCTTATTGAGAATCGTTAGGATTAGTTAAAAAAAAACTTTTTTTCTGTAAAAAGTCTGTAAAAAGTAATACATTTTCTTTACAAAATCGTTCAAAAATAAAGAAAAAAAGTAAACCTAAACACAAAATTTTTAGTTGTAATTCTGGAGCTGATATATCTATTATGAATTCCAAAGTTTTTCAGTGAGAGGGGTGTGGCTGAAAGGCTTGGCACAACTTTTTGGTTGTCCAGTTGAAAATTTCAAGCGGAGGTCCAGCGTCAAATTTAACCTATTGCGGTACTTATTTTGTAGGTACCCCATGAATGAAAAACCACTCCCACAGAGATATTTTGTTAAGAAAGGCATAGTAAACTAGATGGCACGGTCAGCGGTATAAGAAAACTCATTCAGTCTATGAAACCAAAAGTCTGAACAAGATGTTTTCTTGAGACTGGATTTAAGGGTTTCATCACAGGACTGTTAAATAATGTCTTCCTTTTCTTTCATTGAAAAGAAGTCTGGTAGACTGGAGTCTTTCACTGCAGATAAAGGGTTTTGCACCCAGAAGAAGAGGGTTGAAAATTCTCAGAAATCGGTCTCCAGCCGAGAGCAAATAGGGGCAAAAGAAGGGTGGAAATAACCAGATAAAGGTAACTGCCAACAATTAGAGGGGGCGTTCCATGTCAAATCAACCAATGTAGAGGCACTTTTCAACCTTACATTTTTTGATTTTTTTCAAATTTGGTATTTCTTTCACTATGCCAAATTTAAAAAAAATTAAAAAATGTGAGGTTGAGGACCTTGTTGACTTGACATAGAATGACCCAGAGTTTCTCTCTCTTGTACTTTTCCAATTTTTCCTTGAGAGCTGCTCGTGTACCCCAGTTTGAGAACTGCTGCTGTAAAGTAATATTTAATTTGAAGGTTTCAAAAATAGTTACTTTGGAAATAACATGACTATAATTTTACTGTTTTCTTTAGGGCCTGATTAATTTGTGGTAAAGAATATGCCAATATTTATATACCATCTTTAAATCAAGTCACCTGCAAATAACAGGCTTATTGTGAAAATTAGACTCAGGGAAAAGTCGAAATTTTTTTTTTAATTTCTGGAATTTTCATATATTAATTAAAAAATAGGCAACTTTTATTTACAATAGTAAAAATAATGCTTTTCTTCCCGTTAATACACATATAACATACCTTATAACATAGTTGAGCTTACTAATCTCAATTCTCTAGTTAGGCCCTAAACATATGCTTACATGTCGTATTTCCACCTCCACCGCATCTTAGACAAAGTTGGGTAATGGTTATGCACATGTGCAAGAATTCAATTATGTTTTAGGAAGAAGAAACTAAAACATGTGTCTCACAACAATTTTAAACTGTAATTGTGTAAGGCAATCTTTTATCCCCAATAGCCCATTGCTTTAACCCCTGAATATGTATGTGTTCAAAAATATTACACAAAGTTGCAATCTTAATAAAATCACGTTTGTAATATAATGGCAGAATAAGTTGGAACTTGGTTCTGGAGAGCCTAGAAAAGTCAGGTAATTTTAAAATATAGTTTGGCTGGTCAGCCTTAAGGCCCCGATACAGACTCCATATCCATAGTCCGTGTTCCTGGTCCAAGAAATTCTACTCGCAATTACAGAGTCAATATCTGTAATCACGTGACCGTTTCAACCAATGAGATAGTAAGAGACTTCGTCCAATCAAAATATTTGAAAGAAAAGCAAGGAGTGAACGTCAAGCAGTCAGCTGTTAAAGAAATCAAAAACAACTTTGTTAAGAAAACTTCCAGTATATACTAAAATGTAGGTTATGTACAATCACAAGAAATATATTTATAACTTTTAATTATCAAACTTAAAATAAATAAGTGTTTGCAATAACCTGAAAATGCAAAACAGATGTACTTATATTATGAATGCAAATAAAATAAGCCCTTTTAATATTTTTAATAATAGGGATGTTGACCCTACAAAAGCAAAGCCAATATTTCTGGTATTTCTCAGAAAACATTTTCCTAGAAACCGCTCTACCCAGGGTGTTTCTGAAATAGCTCTACGTGTAGCCATCTTTTCATTTCGTATATGTTTTCAAGGCGACGGATCCTCTCACTGCCATTCATTCTTTTATTTCAATACGCATGCACATATTTACTTGGCTGTGCTTGGTAGTCCGTATAAACAAGTCCATAAAAAGTTAAAAGTTGGGCAACTTCTACAGAGTAAGGAACTAGGGATAAGGACTCTGTGGCCACAGCAATCTGATATTGTGGCATCGATTTCTAACGCACTACGGATACGGAGTCTGTGTCAGGGCTTTTTCCCCTAATAAGAGTGGTTAGGTTATTTCAATAAAACACTTTAACTTAATGTAGGGCTACATATGATTTTTTTAGCTTTTATAAAATCAAGTACCTACAATAAATATAAAATACCGATTAAAAAAAGTTAAAATCTTATAAACAAGCATGAGTTTCAATTTACTTAATATATTAATAAATTATGGTATTTTTCAAAGAAAACCGTTTATCTTAATGATATATTTAAACAGGTCAGAAGACCAGTAAACGTAATTTCTTTTTAATATTACATGGAAAATGTCTAAAAATAGTAACTAATTTTACTTTAATGTTTGGTTATATAAGAACTTTTATTTTATGAAACTCACTATCCATAACATTTAGTGGAACTAACAAGTCAAAAGTATCGGTCTAATAATCATATTTAAAAGAAAAAATATGCGCGATTAAATAAATAATAAGTAGATAATGATTGTAAAATGTACTCTACCACCATTTCCAATTGCGATTGATCAGAGGTATACCAACCAAAAATATTGGTTTTATGAAATATTTTCAGTCCAGAATAAAAATGACGGCTGATGCTAAACAACATGCAAGGCTGCCAAATCTACCTCTAGCCTTAGCTGCGTTAGTACACGGACCTAATGTCATGGATTGTAATTTTATCGGCAAGATATTAATTATATTTATAAATTTATAATTAAATAAAAATTAGGCACTTGTCAAATTTAGATTCTAAAGCACTTTTCCTCAGTAACATTCAGCGTTTGTCTAATTTTATAATGCCTAAATATTGATTATACATATATATCTAATCAAGCCGTTCCCTTACAGGATAGGCAAAAAACTGTATATAGCTCAAAAAACAACTCCGTACTTAATCCTTTCTCCCTAATTTTATAAACACGTTCCTATCCTTGCATAATCCCTTCACTTCAACAATATCCATACACCGAGTTATACATGCTATTTTATTCTTAAAACTCTTAATGTTACTTGTGGTGTACTGGGTAAAATGTGCCAACATCGATCGGTACAGCAACTTTACCGTAACCAGTTAATACTGTTATGAATGCGGGTACGATAAAGGCTAGTTACCTATGTCTACTCCATTTAAAATTACTACAGGAAACTGTGAACCGTGAAATAATATTGATTATTGCTACTTTATACTGACAGGACCGTATATAGAAAATGTATTCAAGGGGAAGAGCTCTGTAGTGGCTCGGGATGAAATCCCTATAATATTTAAATAATTGTGTTCAGATTGAATCTCTCTCAAAGCAATATAAAGTGTTCTAAACCATAGTTTGAGTTTTAGCTGTTACCTAACTTATTATTTTATAAGGATCTAATAAGCTACGCGCATAGACATTGAAAAAGAGGACCAGGATGATGGTAAATGAAAATAGTAGAAACAAGGGATAAATACGAAGTTAAATGTTCTAATAAAAGGAAGAGACAAAACACATAATAATATTGAAATATTATTGCCCTTAATATTGCTTATAAAGTGATATCCCAATATTGGATGGTATAATTACACATGAAGTGAAATTATAGTATTTTAAATATCCAGAGAATACAATTGGTACGTAAGCAATAAGCATACGTACTCGCGGTCGTAGGGAATGGGAATTGAGGGATTCAAACCCCCACTCCCACCACCCGAAATTTCCCGATGTTTTTAATATGAAGGTTAAAGATGGCCTTGTATCAAAATTAAAACAACTTATAGAGGCATTCACTTTTCAAAACCTTTCCAGGGAAAGATCACTTTAAAAAATCCAGGAGAATATCACTCAAAGTGGCGCCTAGACGTATCCAATTTTTAAAAAGTATATCCATATGGGGCTACTCCAAATAGCTTCTATTAGCATATATATATATATATATATATATAAATAAATCCAAGCGAGAACCACTCAAGTTAGTTTCTAATAGAATTCAATTTTCAAAAATTTGATAGGTGTAGATCACTTTCAATAAGTTCTTAATGTATCTAGTTAAAAAAAATATCAGGAGAGGATCATCCCAAATAGCAACTAAATGCATCCAGTTTTAAACATTTAATGGTGGAAGAATACGTGAGAAAGCTTCTAGGGGAATCTAATTTTCGAAAGAATAAACAGACGATGAACACTCCAAACCAGGGGCTAGCAACCTTTTTGAGACCCCGATCCTCTTAAAAACTTATTGAAGTTTTGTCTTCACCCATAATTTCTCAACTAAACTTTTGGTTTAATTTTTCCATGTGTAACTATTATGCTTATTCCTTATATTCAATTTTTTCCCGAATAAAAATAGCCCCTTCAGTATATAACATTTTTTAAATAAATAAAATGTGTATATTGAAATTAAACTAGGTACGTATTCTTATAATAAATATTATAAAATTGCATAGTAACTATACAATTATTATTATTATTATTATTATTATTATTATTATTATTATTATTATTATTATTATTATTATTAATTATAATAAACGTGGGTATCTCTGAATACTGGCTTTTTGCCAAAGGCAGAGTGTTTTAAGAGTTCGCCATCATTTTAAACATTTATTATTTTCAATTTCCGATATTTAGGCCTACTGTTTCAATATCGAATTAAACCACTAGTTAACTAAGCTGTGGTTTAATATAACCCCGAGTTAAAACTTCNATAGTTTGAGTTTTAGCTGTTACCTAACTTATTATTTTATAAGGATCTAATAAGCTACGCGCATAGACATTGAAAAAGAGGACCAGGATGATGGTAAATGAAAATAGTAGAAACAAGGGATAAATACGAAGTTAAATGTTCTAATAAAAGGAAGAGACAAAACACATAATAATATTGAAATATTATTGCCCTTAATATTGCTTATAAAGTGATATCCCAATATTGGATGGTATAATTACACATGAAGTGAAATTATAGTATTTTAAATATCCAGAGAATACAATTGGTACGTAAGCAATAAGCATACGTACTCGCGGTCGTAGGGAATGGGAATTGAGGGATTCAAACCCCCACTCCCACCACCCGAAATTTCCCGATGTTTTTAATATGAAGGTTAAAGATGGCCTTGTATCAAAATTAAAACAACTTATAGAGGCATTCACTTTTCAAAACCTTTCCAGGGAAAGATCACTTTAAAAAATCCAGGAGAATATCACTCAAAGTGGCGCCTAGACGTATCCAATTTTTAAAAAGTATATCCATATGGGGCTACTCCAAATAGCTTCTATTAGCATATATATATATATATATATATATAAATAAATCCAAGCGAGAACCACTCAAGTTAGTTTCTAATAGAATTCAATTTTCAAAAATTTGATAGGTGTAGATCACTTTCAATAAGTTCTTAATGTATCTAGTTAAAAAAAATATCAGGAGAGGATCATCCCAAATAGCAACTAAATGCATCCAGTTTTAAACATTTAATGGTGGAAGAATACGTGAGAAAGCTTCTAGGGGAATCTAATTTTCGAAAGAATAAACAGACGATGAACACTCCAAACCAGGGGCTAGCAACCTTTTTGAGACCCCGATCCTCTTAAAAACTTATTGAAGTTTTGCCTTCACCCATAATTTCTCAACTAAACTTTTGGTTTAATTTTTCCATGTGTAACTATTATGCTTATTCCTTATATTCAATTTTTTCCCGAATAAAAATAGCCCCTTCAGTATATAACATTTTTTAAATAAATAAAATGTGTATATTGAAATTAAACTAGGTACGTATTCTTATAATAAATATTATAAAATTGCATAGTAACTATACAATTATTATTATTATTATTATTATTATTATTATTATTATTATTAATTATAATAAGCGTGGGTATCTCTGAATACTGGCTTTTTGCCAAAGGCAGAGTGTTTTAAGAGTTCGCCATTATTTTAAACATTTATTATTTTCAATTTCCGATATTTATATTTCTCATTCCAAGGAAAATTAAAAATATAAAATCTTGAAATGTGTTATAGCTTTCCAAACTTAGTGAATCTTTGGAAAAACTTGGCTTTTAGATCTTTAGTGATTTTTTTTCTACGATTCTTGCTTTTTGTAATAACATCATTAACCTCACTTTTGAAGGAAGAAAAGTCTTCAAAAACAATATTATGAAAATTGTACTACAAAAATGTTAACCTTTCAGAAAATTGTTGAACAACAATATATATTATTCTGAAAATTGAAAAATGACACCTGGACACGGGAATCGAACCCGTGTCCAGGTGTCATTTTTCAATTTTCAGAATATGATATCTAGGTGGAGTAATCCCCACTAATAAGCATAAATAATAGCTCTGGCTATTAATTCTTAATATATATTATGTTTATAAGTTTTTGTCTTTACCTTGCAGTTCCAAAATTAGCCCATTCAAAGAACGTATCAAGAAGGAATGCAAAATATAGTAGTCATCCCAGATCTTCTAATTTTGGGTAGCAGATCATATCTATTTATGTAAAAAGAATTTTTTTTTTTGTAAAAGCAGCTCTTTAAATCACTAAAGTATTTTTCTTTATAAATACTACAAACATCCATGTTAATATGTACCTGGATCTCTCCATACTGACAGTTCAAATCTCCATACTATCTCCATTTTATTATCCCGGGGGTGTTAACAATAAATTCTTAAAACCACCTTCATGATCTTCTTCAGAGTTAAGAATTTTCCACACATGGTGTCTTTTAGAAGCACCACACAAACGGCCATTTGAGCTCGTGAGCTAGAAAGTTAATTAAATCAAAGAATAAAACCAAAATTAGCAACTGATGTTTCGCTGGTGTTTTGTAGATTGCTAAGCTAGCGTTGTAACACAAAGCTTATCATTCGAACAAAAGTAAACAGGTTTTTAGAGACTTTATTTCATTATAGTTATCGTACATTTATTTTTATAGTTTCTTAAAGCAATCTACAGTAAACTCTTGACTATACGCGGGCAGATTATCCACATTGCAGTACATCGCCAACCACAAGGGATACGTTTTTTAAAAACGCCACGATGATAGAGAATACAGAGCTACCGATCGTTGTACTAGGTAAATTCATAGGGAAAAGATAGTGGCCAGAGAGGCAAAAAGTTTATGCAAGGGGAACTGCACTGGAATAAACCCATATCCTACTTAATTATCTGGAACAGTAAGATGACACACTCCTATCTGACAAGCTGATATTACGGAAAATACATAGTGGGATAAGTTAAAAGGAAGCACCTGAAATAATGCAAAACAATGATACAAACTGTTTGAGGGCTGTGTCCATTTTAGTAAACATTACATTGATTTAAAGTGTGTTTTATAATCATAGTGCGTGAAATATTATGATGTTATCACAATGCAATGACAACAGACAGGGTGATTCACTCAGGGCTGAACACTTATTTTGTATAATATAAGCTATGTGAAATATAGTATGAGCATGAAACAGGAATGGGACGGCTCTTTATATCATGACGAAGCAATCAACATGCACTACTTGAAAAAACATGTCTTCCCGCTGGCCAGCTGGGCGCCACAATGATGCGCCATCTCTCTAGACATTAGTGGGGAAGCGTGTATAATCAGACAGTGTAAGTGGGTTGGCAGAAGAAAGATAGTTTACTCAAATGAAGAGGGTGTGTTCATAGTGCGTCAGTACTGGCTGGCCGAGTCCTTCAAACAATGTCAGAAGGAGTATCTGAATAAATTTGGTGGGTGTACACCACCCACCAGAGCCACTATTTCAAACTTGGTGAAGAAGCTGGAGAGAATGGGAACCTTAATGGATGCGGGTGGATGGCCTAAGATGATGGAGGACAACAAACAGGATATTATTGGCATCCTCAAGAAAATCTCTTCGAAGGTTATCCCAAGAGACTGGACGATCGTATTCGACCTGTCAAAGATCAGGGAAACGGGCTAAGCTACAGCCACCTGATTTGGCAAAGTGACTGGCTTATTGTCAATGGTTTTCCCAATTTTTTTTGCCAAAAACCCCGACCTTTTAGACATAATATGGTTTACTGATGAAGTATGTGATTCCATTTGTCCGGTTATGTAAACTCACAAAATACACGGGTGTGGGCTACTGATAATCCCCACGCCATCCATGAAGAGCCATTGCATCCAGCAAAAATTGGTGTCTGGTGTGCGGTGTCTCGTCGCTACATCATTGGGCCAATCTTTTTTGATGAGACGGTGAATAGTCACCAATATTGGGAAATCTTTAATGAATTTGTTAATCATTCAGATGATTCAGTAACTTACTGATGGCTACTTCTAACAGGACGGTGCAACTTGCCACACCACCAATAGGAGAATGGCACAAATCCGCAGTTTTTTCCAATACAGGATTATCTCCAAAAATCTGTGGCCACCTAGGTCTCCCGACCTGACACCCCCAGATATATTTCTATGGGGACTTTTAAAAGGCAGTGTTTATGACAACAAGCCAAGGTTGACTGAAGAATTGCAAGTCAGCATCAAACGTAAAATTGCTGCCATCAACGTCGCAATGCTACATCGCACATTCGCCAATATGGAGCGTCAGCTGAGTATGTGTCTGGACGCTGGTGGTGAACGCTTCCAGAATCCAGATTTATAGATTCTTACAATAATTTTTGGGGAAAAAATTGAATAAAAAACTTTTTTTAGAGCTACAAAAAAAGTTTTCCTTTTATATCACTTAATAAAGTATTATGAAAAATAATGATATAGTAATTAGACGATTTTACATAAACATAATACTTTTTTTTTCATCGAGTACCGTAAACTTCATAAGTTCTTTACTAAATCACTCAATCACGGCGTGGGACTCCCGAAGGTGTGGGGCCCTAAGCGGTCGCCCAGTTCGCCTTAATATGGTAGAGCCGCCTCTGTTACACACACACACAATGTTCTCTGTACTTATAGTAACAACAAGTTCTAACATACACATTTTTCTCTGTATTTACATTACCATCAAGTTGTTAGTAAATACACAATGCTATCAGTACTTATAGTAGCGTCAAGATGTTGGCACACTTTCAATGTTCTCTGTACCTATAGTAGCATCAAGTTGTAACTACACACAACATGTTTTCTGTACTTCCATAGCTGGCTGAATTTTTTCACAACCACATAAACGTTTATTCTGGTGGAAAAAAAGATATACGTGAGGTAAACTAATATAAATGATCATACAAATTGGTTCAATATATTAATCTGCAGCACGAGAAAGTGGTTGTTTTGGAAACATTGAGAAAATAAACACTTTTGAGAAACTTTGCGCTATCTATCAGAATTTATTGAATCATACTTTTTGCTGTAGCGCTCTTAGATTTTTTTTTAAAACTATACTTGTACCCGCATTTATCTCTGATTCCTTTTAGAACTATACTGCTGTGTTAGTTAAATTCATTTTCCCACGTTGGTTAGTCACTCTTAGCTTAATGTGGATGTCGAGCTTTTCAGCCCGCTTAACTTCATCGTGCTTGTTTTTTCGCGCCATTAGATTTTTGTTTGTCTGCTTTGAATAGTGATAGTTGGTGTAGGACATGTTATGCTGTATTTTGTTTCCGTGTGGACGAAAAATGTCAAATTTTTACATAAGATTTATCTTAAGAACACATATGTGTGTCACGCAAAGTTTTACACAAAATATATATATTTTAGGTTATGGGGAACCTCACAGAATAAATTAATCACACCAATACCACCAATTAATTCATTTTTTCAAATCAAATTTTTGTCTAACTACATAATAAATAAAGATAATTTACAACAAACTAATGGATTTAATAGTTTAACTCTGGTCCGTTGGTATAACAGCATCACTATTGAAAATTTGCCCTGCGTCACTGTTTCTATTATGAAAAAAACTCTTAAAATCTGTAACATTAATTTTGAAGATGGTTTTACAAGTTTAATAATACGCTGTCCTTTTTGTGAAAACCAAATTTACAAACGTGACACATCACTTGCGTCTAAGATATACGTAAATAAAACTACAGGTAGGGCATCAAAACATAATATAAACTATCGGTTTTTGATTCAAGTCTGTGGCTGTATCCGAATAGTCAAGTACACTTGACTTGATGACTTTACCCTTAACACGCACTTGAAATCAAAGGCTGGAACAGACTATTTGAATGGCAAAATTACCTTTTCACACCCTTGAGTCCACAGTGCTGCTTCCTATCCATGATCTTAGAAACTATTTTAAACGCCATCTATCAGCTCGAATTAGCGTAGGCCACTTACAGATTTGTGGTGACTTATTTCCACTGCACATGACAAACTGACCAAATTATCCAACAATTCAATACAACTCTACAACACTACAAAGCAACCAATATATTTAACGTAAATTATTAAAGATCAGATTACCACATTACTCTACGAGCTCTCTCTAGCAGACGAAAAACTAAACAATTGCTGATCAAACACTGCATCATCGGCGTGTCAAGGGTAACTTGCTGAAGCTATGGACTCAAGGGCATGTGAGAGGTGCATTACCACACTTCGTGACTATTCGGACAGATCTACTCTTTATCATGTGATTGCTAATGCAACTATCAAGTGAACCTCAAGGGTTGACGGTGCGTGAATTAGACTATTTGGATACAGCCTGTGTAAATCTATAATTTTCAATTTCGATTCACATCAGAATCTTAGCTGACTCGAATCGGATCCTAATCAAATCTTATGCCTAAAGATTTTTTTGAGTCGAATCCAAATTGAATCTTAATTTGATAAAATAATTTAAGCAAATAAAATCCTAGTCTATTCCTATGCTTAAAAAAATTGGATCGTATAGTTTATTTTAAAAATTGGTTCAGGTCAGAATAAAATAATGTAGGCTATATATGGTAATGGTTCAAATCAAATCTGCGTTGAGTAGTTTAATTACCTATGTTAAGTTTCTGAATCCAATCCAAAAATATCCAAAAAATCTTGACAAAATAATTTTATACACGTTTCAGGTTTATTAGAAAAAATGTATTCAATAGCACTACTCCCAAAAGGTGAAACATCAAATAAAGACCACACCATTTGTTTAATCATAATGCTAAGGTTGATTAAACATTTACAAAAAGTTAAGCCTAGCTATATTTTTTAAAATACCGGTGATTAAATTATCTCTTTCTCAAACAATTGTCACCCATGTGATTCTTTTGCGACCTAGAACTCAAGTTAATTTCTCTATTCACTCTACTATGCAAACCCGCCTCGGTGGTGTAGTTGGCTAACGCACTAGTTTCGTGTTGAGCTAGACTGCCGAGAATGGGGAGATCGAGTTTAGAATCTCGGTCGGGTGATCTGGGGGTGGTTTACCTAAATGGTTTTCCACTCTTCTTCCACACACTTCCTCTATATTCAACCTTCCCAATTTCTAACCCATTAGCATTATTAGTAAAGCGTATAACCCAAATGGGTAGCAACTGTGGGGCTAAGTATTATTATTATTATTATTATTATTATTATCATCATCATCATCATCATCATCATCATCATCATCATCATCATCATCATCATCATCCATCATCATCCATCCATCATCCATCCATCCTCAATCCATCCTCAATCATCATCATCATCATCATCATCCATCAATAATAATCATCAACATCGTCATCATCACTATGCAACTGTTTCTTGATTGATTGTATTGATTTTCTAAGCAAGTATAAATTATAGATTCAAATTTTGAGCTAAACCCATCAAATTTGAATCCAAGATTTATTTATATTTGAAATTTCGAATTGAATCCTGAGGTTTCTAAAATTTTAAATTTTGGATTGTATCCGAATCATAATAAAATCTAAGAGTTTTTACAGACTTAATTTTATTATATACTTAAATCTGCTTACCTCAGGATCCGATATATTGTGAGTGTGGTGCTTTAGACTACTCGCCCACCCTAAAGGGTTACATACTTTAATTGTTTAACACGGCGTCTTACTACCCGTTTTAGTTGTATGCATATGTACTAATTATTCTTTAATGTGTAAGAGATTAGGAAGGTTGAATTTAGAGGAAGTATACTATACTGGCATTTGCATGGAAGAAGAGTGGAAAACAATTTATAGAGAAAACCATCTCTCAGGAACTTATATCTGACCAGGATCAAATCCCAATCTCCCTGTCTTTGGCAGTCTAGTCTATTGCGGTAGTGACACCTTAAACTATGCGGCCACTGAAACGAGCTACATACATTGTTAATTTCTCTTCACTCACCTCCATTACTGTTACTATATTGTTAATTACAATTGAAACATGGTGTTTAATGGTATATGATAGGAAATTTATCAGTAATTCCAAGCAATTTTCGTTTAGTGAACAGATAAATACAAATTTATGATTTCATCATAGTTTAATTTGAACTTCTTATTTTGAGGTGGGGATGTAGGGAATGTGAGAAAAGGCCAGTGGTTTTGTAGTTTTTGTAGCAAGACATTTTTAACCAAATAAAATCATTGGCTCTACAGTACTTAGAAACACAAGAGTTTAATTTTCTTCACATAGGGATATTAACAGATGTTTAATATCTATCGTGAGAATAGTAGCATTAGATGACAAAACTTTTTCAATGAAGGGAAAAAGTTGTCATTAAATTCCAAGACACCCTTGACATATATTCAAGAACTGTTGCAGTCACCATGTGAGGAAAATTAAATTCATTGTTTGTAATGAAGCAATTTTTTTTTTACCACAAAAATGTTTTGATATAAAGACTGCAAAAACAATTACCTTTCTCGAATTCCCTGCATCCCCAGTTTAATGGAAAACACCAATTAAAAATGGAGGCTAAAAAGAAACTAATTTTTTTCTGCATATTCTAGATAATTTCTCTTGATGGTTGGTAACAAGTAACAATAAACTAAACATTCTATCTTTTTCAGGTTTCTTTGTTTGTCCTCACTGTAGACATGCAGGTAAATGGGATGCCTTGGAAAAAATGCTGAATCTTATTAAAAATAATAAACCCATACCCCCCAAATATTTAGTTCCTCTCAAAGAAGAGACCAAGTTAGAACAGGAAGCAGTCAAGTCTTGGCAACAGTTGAAAAAGACTTTCAAACCACTGACATCTTTGGCGGAAGATGATTTAAAGATCATTTTTAATAGTCTCAAGCTGCAGGTAGGTGGGGAAACTTTTATTTCATTTTGAATTGAAACGTTTGGAGACAAAGACAATAATAAATAAACAAAGGCTAATATTTTAAAATACAACCACCTTTGCCTTCCATCGTATACCACACCAATGTCTAGTACACCCCTCTCATTTCTTGTCTTCAAATTATAGTTTTAATTTAGAAAACTACACATCTTAGGCCTTACATTATTTTACTTATAATTTGGATACAAGTTTTTACTACAACCTATAGGCTATTAAATATAATAATCCAAATGTAGATAAGATTGTTTAATTTGTCTACACTGTAAGCAAATTAGTACACATGTATTTTTTAGATTATCTTCTTCATGTAAGTTTTTTAAAAATAAAAGCAACAAATTAATTTTGAATGATGTTGCGCCAGACACTGTCCCCAGCTGTGGCAGCCCAATTTGATGCCTTAGTTGACAAGTCTGGCTCAACCTTGTATTTCCCCCTGCACAGTGTGG
Organism: Timema bartmani; assembly: GCA_902151455.1. Lineage (NCBI taxonomy): Eukaryota > Metazoa > Arthropoda > Insecta > Phasmatodea > Timematidae > Timema > Timema bartmani. Next base: position 456,924 of record CABFWB010000130.1, on the reverse strand, counting down.
AGGGCCAGCTGGCAGGATACAAGGTCCTGCACGTCGTCTCTGGACAGGAGGAGACTGTTCCTGCCACCAACTGTGCTGGGATCTTGGCCCCACGGCCTGGTAAGGGCCCCAGACAGCAGGTAGCGGTGTTGGTGCCCTCTGTGGCCGACACCCTAGCACTAGCCGGACAAAAGACTGCGGCCCAAGTTGTTTGTCTTCCACACGGTCAGTTGGTTTTTGGGCGGTGACCTAATAGCAGTGAGTCTAAAACTATTAAAATATTTACACATTTTAACTTTTCCTCAATAACTTAAGATGCTAACTAATTAAGTGTGACCCTCTTCATTGGTCAAATGGTCTTAAAAAATTTATTTAATTCTTTGAACCACATCTTACTACCCATTCGGGATCTATGCATATGTACTAATCACATAAATGTGTTAGGGATGAGGAAAGGTTGAATTTAGAGGAAGTGTACCGGATTTATGTGGATGAAGAGTGGAAAACCATTTTAGGAAAAAAACACCTGACCAGGATTCAAGCCTTGATCTCCCTGTCATTGAAAGTCCAGTCTATTGCAAGAGTGACATTTAACCCATTTAACCACCGAATCGGGTCACTCTTGCAATAGACTGGATTGTCGATAACAGGGAGATCAGAGTTAGAATCCCAGCCGGGTGTACTGAGGGTGGTTTATTTGTCAAGGGTTTTCTACTCTCCCTCCAAGCAGATGTGGGTACAAGTATTTAAACTGAATCACAAAAACCATGGATTGCATACAACTGAATCGCAAAAACCATGGATTGCATACAACTTAATCACATGGGGAGTAGTAGTTTCAAAAGTTTCCATATATTAAAATTTGTCTTGATTTCTTTTCTCATTTTAAGATATCTTCTTTTTTCTTATCATTAGTTATAGTTTATCTTCTTCAGACACACCATGTTTTTGTTTTAATGTTTGATTTTATAAAGGTTTTATTTTTCCTATTAATATATTAATAGGAAAAAATAACTTTTCTTCCTCTTATATTTCAATTATTTCAAAGAAAATTATTATTATTATAATCATCGCGTCTTACCACCCGTTCGGGTTATACACACATTTAAAGAGAAATAATTATATCTAGGAAACTAATGTAAATTATTATTTACATGTAAATGTAACATCTCTTTATTTTTTCAGGTTTGTCTCACCTCCCCCAACAAGTGCTGCCTTCTCTAGAGCAATACAGTAAACTTGTCCTTTGGTTTGGTAATGACATCTCTTCATGGGACACGTCTCGAAACTTTGCAAAGAAGCTTGACGAGAAACGATGTTTCCTGGTGCGGCCAATGGAGAAACAACCATCTCCTCATGTGGCTCTGTTTCACGGTCAGGATCTGAGAGCGATTGTATCTCAGGCGCAACCTATATGGCATCAAGCAATCACCACCTTTGCTAGTCTGAGAGAAGATGTGCTCTCTGAACTGCAGAACATTGAAAAAGTGAGATTTACTTCAGAGCTGTTGTTAACTATAATGGATTTCGCTCATGGCTGAAGCGTTGTGCTCGCTTCAAATAATCAATACCCAAGTGGATTCTTACTGAGCTGTTAAGGTGGGATGGAAGGGAACAGGAGTTAAAAGTCAGCACTTTTTAAGTTTTTATAACTAAAAAACATTTTGGCTAAAGTAAATAAACTGTTGCTTCAATAGATAGCGTACGTTTAGTTTAATTTTCTACATATAGTAATCTCAATAGTTATTGAATTTTTCTCATGGACATTGCAGAATTTTGACAAGGACTTTTTACTTTAATTTAAATGTTTTTGGGCAAATTCTGCACTGCTCATGAGGAAAATTCAATAACTATAAAGGCCCTAACTTATGTAGGAAATTAAACTTATTGTTTCTGCTGAAGCATTCTTTTATTTATTTTGGTAAAAAAATTATCTTATTAATTAAAACTATAAAATTATTAGCCTTAACTAATGCTGCTTTTCATCATCCCACCTTAATGTTTTAATATAATTTAACTACTGTTATTTTGTTGATATATGTTGTTGCTTTCCTCAAGCAGGAATTTATTAAATTTCCAACCATGATTTTAGTTGTAAAGTCTTCTTATGAAACTGGCCCTAAGACAGGGGTTAGAAAGAAAGCTTATATAAATATATTTCTATGGGCAATCTTCTTGTGGCAGGTGGAAGGTGTGAAATGGAAACGTTTCCCAGCGTTGAACAGGACACTGAAAGGTCACCGGCGAGGTGAATTCACAGTCCTCACAGGCCCAACAGGTAGTGGCAAGACAACGTTCATCAGCGAGTACTCTCTGGACCTAGCCATGCAAGGTGTGAACACATTGTGGGGTAGCTTCGAGATCCGCAACGCTCGCTTGGCGCGCACCATGCTGCAGCAGATGGCCGAGATCCCACTCGAAACCAACCTGGATACGTTCGACCATTGGGCTGACCAATTTGAACAGTTACCGCTTTACTTCATGACCTTTCATGGCCAGCAGTCTGTCAAGGTTACTTTAACATCACTAATTTATGTCATCATCATTATCATTAACTGTTTGCAGCCTCTGGCCAGGTCAGATTAGTAAAATGTCTCCACTCTCTCTCCCCCCTACACCCTCACTTACTCTTATCCTTTATTATCCTCTAACTCATACACTTGCTGTTATCTGCTTCTCTCATATCTTTCTTGGTCTTCCTTATGGTATTTTTTCCACAAACTTCATTTCCATCATTCTTCTTTGTATTATTTACTTTTTCATCATGATTATATGACCATACATGTCAGTCCTGCTTCCACTACTATCTCTTGTACTCTCTGTAACCCCACTTTTGACTTTCTCCTTGTGACATCTAGCATGTTCCTTAAAAACTTTATTAACATGGCTTCCACGTTTCTAGTCTCTCTTACATCTAATTTAGATGATACTGCTGCATATGTAACTATTTATAAAAAGTACTCCGCCTACAGCACTTCCTTACACTTTAAGGGGACTTCTCCTATGTTATTATTACATTTAATTACACTAAATGATATGACTTTGATCCGACACCTTAGCTCAGTCAGTAGCGTGTATGTATACTGAGTCAAGGGTCGTGGGTTGGATTCCTGGCATGGCCGGAAAATTTATCATTGGTGAAATGTGGGTTTATTGTTTCACAGTGATGAATTAACGGCCGGAAACTGGATATTGTGCCTGTCCAAGTCATATTATAAGCCATATGAAGCTATGACAGGCCTAGCAAGCTGGTAGTGGAAAAATATATGGCTTGAATAAAATACTGACCCAGGCCACAGGCTGAAAATCATAATGGATGTAAAGTAAAGATATGAATTTGCTATATTAAAAATATGAATTAGTTGATCATCTAGGTATATTCACTATAACAGATAAGTGACCAAAACACTAAGCTCAAAATGGTGATCAGGTTTCATACACGACTAACCTGTCACAACAAATGGAACAACTCAGTTCACAACACTGAGTTTTAGTCTATTCTGCCTTAAAAGGGAGTTGATGTACCCAGAAAATGGCTATAGTGTGTTTTACACGACTAACCTGTCACAACAAATGGAACAACTCAGTTCACAACACTGAGTTTTAGTCTATTCTGCCTGAAAAGGGAGTTGATGTACCCAGAAAATGGCTATAGTGTGTTTCGTTCAGAATATAAACTTTGAATAGACATATGCTAAGCAGATTTTTTGAGTTCGAATCGAAGCAAATATTATTCACAAATTTTGAATAACTATCATAATGAGTTCATGTCCTAGTTAAATAAGATAAAGTTAGGATGTTAAAAAAAGTTACACATTATATTATCTTTGGACCCTAGTCCTACAAGTTCTTCAACATGTTCACGCAACAATAGTTCACCTTGTCAAAATTAAGCGTTAAAGAGCACCATCTTTGTGGGGATTATAAAACATTCCAATATATATCTTCAGTCCTCAAAGTTAACACATCTCTTACATAGTATCCAAATATGCAATTTCAATATGGTAATAATTAATAAGCATTTTATTTACTTTACCTAACAAGAATTGTTATCAAAAATATATTAACTTATTTTAAGCACATTGTGGAATACAAACCCATTTTTTTTGTTGCCAAAATTAATAACATTTTAGTATTTTTCTAAGTCTTACTACCTGTTCAGTTTATACACATATGTACTAGATAATTATGCCAATGAGTTAGGGATGAGGAAAGTTGAATTTATAGGGCGTGTAATAGAATTTGTATGGAGGGAGAATGGAAAACTATTTTGGAAAAACCACCCTTTGTACATGTAACCAGAATTCGAACCTCGATCTCCCTGTCATTGACAGTCTAGTTTAACACGAGTGAAGACGTCTTAGACCATGCGAGCACTGAAGCAGGCTACTATTTTATTATTGGTATTGATATTGATAATCTCTATCAAAAGTGACAGCTCCAGATCACATCACATGACCTGACGTATCAATATGTAAAAGTAGATCTAATAACTTTTCCCATAAAAACTGGACTGCAGGTACTCAGATAGGCTATCATTGATAATTGAGAATGAATTGTTATTGTTTAGGTGGTCATGGAAGCTGTAGAACATGCAACATACGTTCACGACATATCACATGTCATCATTGACAACGTTCAGTTCATGATGGGAGTGTTTGAAGAGTCTAGACAAATGGACAGATTTTGGAAACAAGACGCTATCATTGCCAGCTTCCGGACGTTTGCGACAAAGAAGAACTGTCATGTCACTCTGGTGATCCACCCCAGAAAAGAACGAGACACTGAAGACCTAACTTCCAGCTCCATATTTGGCAGTGCCAAGGCCTCTCAAGAAGCGGACAATATTCTTATTATTCAAGACAAGAGACTGACCTCACTCAGGGGGAAAAAATATTTGCAGGTAAATACAATTCACCTCTTAAATTTGATCAAAATAGTTTGACACGGGTAATTTAGTCAGTCAGTGTTAGTCGGTGAAAAATCTCAGCTGTGTTTCTGATATAATTTTTTTTCAAGAGTGCCTACATTCAGAGGGTCTAATAAATCTGTGTCAAATTTGTTGAGTGTTTACCTCATTGTATATTTGATACTTTTTATTTTTCATGTAGTACACCTTCAAACTACCGTATTTACCCGAATCTAAGACGACCACAAATCTTAAGATGACTCCCAGTTTTTCAGTGGTTCTGGATAGATTTGTTTAAAAGTGGTATTTATTTTATCATGAATGAAGAAAATAATAATTATGGTAGACTTATTTTGTAATACTAACAAATTGTTTTTTATTTACAAAACAAAACACCTGTGTTGACTTAAAATCTAATTAGGGTTGCAGAATTGCTAAACAATTTTTTTTGGTCGCAAATTTTGATTTAGCATAAGAAGGTTAACTTTGAAAAAGTTTAATAAAAATAATGAGAAGTTAATTTTTACTAAGACAAATAATAATCATTAGTGAAATTCTGAGTCTCATACATACCCTAATTCCCCTAAATATGAACATTGGACTCTACCATTAACACGCTAGCTTTTAAAACGTGACACTTTCACTTTTACAATGATGTACAGAAAATAAAATAATACAAGGTAAAGAGATATATGAAAAAATCGAAGGATAAATATACAACAAACTGTTGCTTTTATAAGGAAAAGATAAACACATGTTACAAAAAATCTAACTGATCAACACGTCTGCTGTGAATTACCGTAAAAGTCAGCTGCCATGAGAGCCAAGCGTAAAAAATTAGTGGTAGTAAAACAAGCATCTTTATTCTTATTTCAAAACCGATTATCTAGGAACATCTAATCAAAAATAATAATTTACTTGATATTATTCAAAAGTTAGATACTTTGTAGAGTTTCACGAATTAAAACTAAAGTTAGGCATTGCTAAAATTGTCTAGCAAGTTATATGTATTATCGATTGTTTGTTTAAAATCGATTCGAGTTTTCTCCTCACATCTTGACTAGCGCTAGCTATGTAGGTAAAGTTTTAAGAATCAAATACGTAACAATTTGATAATTCATTATTGGTTTTAAAATCTATTTTGATTATTGTGAATGGCTGAATTTTTAATACCATAGTGAAGTAATTGGAAAAGTAATCAAAAACAGCACAACAAAAGAAAATCCAGTTTATATTTGGACCAATATGGTATTTTTGGTTGGTAGATAATCTTTCAAATTTTATTCCCAAAATGTATTATTTAATAAATAGTCACACACACTTTCACAAAACAACTTAGCATTAGAAATATATATTTATACATATTTTTACTAATCAAATTAATGCATAGTAAAAGGCAATCATGACGTTTTAAAATAAAGGTTTTTATTTGAACTATTAACTATTTCATATCTGCCATCTGCACAAAGGTCTCCCTTTAATTTTTCTCCAGGATACTGTGAGGGCCTAATTTGGCTCACAGGCCGCTAGTTGGACCACACTCTCTTAAATCATATTAAAAAAATCTATTACTATTTGAACAGTTGTGCTTTAGTTTTTTGTGTGTAATATTTATTTGCTATATTTGTTGTAGGTTGCGAAGAATCGTTACACTGGAGATCTTGGAGTAATGGCTTTGGAATTTGATAAAGCTAGTTTGAGCTATGGACAGAAAAAGAAAAAGCCAAATATTGATAAGGATACAGTTATGGAAGATAAAACTAACTTAGGGTAGTTTTCATAGTTTATTGCTAGAATTTTTTTTAGAGTGTTGTAGATAAATATATTTGCTTTGGCTAAAATATTTCTCTTGATTAATATCAGGATGATTTAGCTAAGTGATGAAAACAGACTTTTTTTTATAAATTTCTACACTTAAATTTTAATTCTTAACCATGAAACCACTGTATTGGAAATAGCATATGATAATAATTAATAAATATTTATATTTGTAAGAAGGCACAGAAAATGTGAATAGAAACATATAAAAGGAATGAACAAAATATGGCTTTTACAATGAAAAGAAGAACACAGTTCACACTTTACATTGCTGCCACTGGGCAAAGAGGTAATGACTGCCACTTGAAGAAAATTGATTGTAACTGCCCATTTCCTCAACATAGGTTTCATTCTATCGGAACTCATCAGAAGGGAGTGTGAAACGTGCAACACAATTTCCTTAAAGAGGAAACAAAAAAAAA
>CABFWB010000130.1:396383-449648 GCA_902151455.1 Timema bartmani | reverse complement strand
ATCACCAAAGAAGAGTTTTTATAATATTACCCAGCCTCACGCCAAGTAGTTTTCCTCCTTCCCGACCGGCCCATTATTTCACTAATATCCCAATAGAACGGGTACAACTAGGTAAACATTACTAAACTAAGACCACTCAGAAAGTTGAAATAGATCGTTCAAATAGTAAAGATTAAATAGTAATAATAGGTCTACCTTACCCCTGCCGTAAAACTTCGCTCCAAATCCTCCTGCTCGGAGACAGAGGGTCAACACCGGCCAGGCTTTCGCGTACAACCCACTTACACACTCGAGTCCGTCTCGCGGAACACTCCCTCCAATTGTCCACAATCTCCTCCACCAGTTCACCGAGCAAGTTCACACTTAGCCCACGGATAGTTCATAGCGCCGTTTGATGAACCGCCGCGCCACGTGGCGGGAGTAGGTACCTGCAACTTCACGTATCACAGGAGGTATCCGAAACCCCGGTGTGCATGCCTCCACCAGATACCAATGTTAAATTTAGCGGGCCAAGCTAAATATCGGATGAGAAGTCCGTGTGACGGGAACCGTTACAGTAGATAGAAACATATAAAAGGAATAAACAAAATATGGTTTTAACAATTAAGAGAACACAATTCCCACCACACCATTTATGGTAAAAGTGGAAAGTGTGAACTGTGTTCTTCTTTTCATTATAAAAGACATTGTGTCGGTCCCTTTTATGTGTTTCTATCCACCTTTCCTGTATCTTCTTCCAAATATAACAATGATTTCCAATTTTGTTTTGGAAAACACACAAAGGCGTAAATCTTCCTAATTTGATGGCAACAGGGATTTTGACGTTCAAATTCTGGCTGAGCGTACAAAAGTATTTCCTAAACAGTTTCACACTCCTACCTTTAACTCTTTCTTCCTCCATCCTGCCCATTTAGAGCTCTTTCACACGAGACACTTTCAAGACACCGTGGCGATACAGCAAATGGATTGGAGTAAATAGAACCTTTCACAAGGGGCACGACACATCCTGTGTCCCGCAGGTGGTGCGCCACGGTGTTTCTGTATCTCCTCGCTGTCAGCCGCACACTAAAGAATCTGTGTACAAATCACAGGAATTACATGCAGTTGAATGAGAGCTTTCACACGAGAGACAATTTATGGTGATTCATTAATGTTAAACTGGTTATATCTTTTATATGGATAACCTGATATGTTTAATACAAACCCATAAAGCACTTTTGACATTTTGCATTTCAATAAAGTTTTCGGGACTTAACTTATCCCATTCTCTGATAATAAATAACCAAGGGAAAATGTAAATGTTTAAAAAGCCAATTAAATTTTAAAAAAAGCTCAACAATGAAACTTTTTTAATTACTTTATTATTAATTATTTCAAGATGTCTTCAGCAAGTTTATGCTTCTCTTTATAGTATATTTAATCATATATGAATCATTGGACCTTCTTCCACACCCATATTAGCATTGAAGTAACCTAGTGGCTTGCCTGTGACTCTCATGTGAAAGAGTGATGTTAAGTGGTGCCATGCTGTGTCTTTAAAGTGTGACGTTATGTGGTACCACCCTTTGTCTTAAAAGTGTCCCAGGTGAAAGGGAACTTAATGTAACTCGAGTTGAAAGTGACTGTGTTATCTAATAGCTTGCGCTTTTAATTGCTCACTCATATGTAGCTGATGAGATATTCATGTGCATCACAGACTCTGCATTAAATTATGTGTGTCGGACAACTCTTGGATAGCTCATTGGTAAGAGCATTGACCACTAAGCCAAAGATCCCTGGTTTAATTCTCGTCTCCAGGTATACATTTTCAATTTAATAATAATGTGGTGGTTTATTGGTCAGAATTCCTAGCTAAAGATACAGAGGTCCCGGGTTCGATCTCTTGGCGCTTCAAGAATTTTTCTGTGAAGCAGTGGGTCTGAAACAGAGCCAGACTCACCCTCATGAGGACAAATGAGGAGCTACTTGAATAAATAATTCGCGGCTCTGGTCTATAAAACTGAGATGAACGGCCATAGGGTTCGTTGTTCTAACCATATGACACCCTCTATCTGCAAATGTTAGCACTAATATCGATAATAGGCAGCCAATCTGTCTGTATAGCTCGATCTTGAGCTAATGCCATGGAGAGGGATATTTGCCATAGATGTGGCTAAAACTGTACTCCTATAATAGCTTGTTTTTTTAATCCATAGTGTATACAAGCAAAATAGCCTGGTAAAAGTTGTAAGTGAACATTTTCTTTTACTAACACAAATAATTGTTCACATTTTTATTTTTTCTAGGTTGTATATAGAACTGTATATCATTAGCTAAATTTACAGTTGGGTTTGCAGACAACCAGAAAAATTAAAGTCATCTTTAATGTAAATTTTATTTTGTGTACCTTATATATAAATTAGCAGAAACCAATAAAACTGAAAAATTGTGTTTTGCAGTATTCTTTTAGGACAATAAAAAGAAGCCATTAATTTAAGAGGAAAATAGAAATATTTCAATAAACAAATCTTTTAAATAATCACTTTGTATACCTCAGCTAATAAAGGGCTTTGAAATAACAGTTCATTACTACTATAGTGTAAAGGTAATTAACATTTTATGCTATCAATAATCATGCTTGTTTCTTTAGCATAATGACAAAATAATATTGGTTAAAATTTTTTCTTATATACAGTATTTGAATTGCAAAACAAAGGTAAATTTCATTTTTCTGCCTTTTGTGTTGTTTTGGTTTCCTCGTTTAGGAAGTTGTTGCGCTGATGCGTTCAGAGAGATTGAAACCTGGGTCGGGGGATTGGCCGGTAACAATTGATTTTCTTTAAAAGGTTGCCATTACCTCTTTGTCCAATGGTAGCAATGTAAAGTGTGAAGTGTGTTGTTCTTTTCAATGTAAAAGCCATATTGTGTTCGTCCCTTTTATATGTTTTTATCCACCTTTCCTATACCTTCTTCCAAAACAAAGGTAAAGTTATTTAAATTTTCAACTAAAAGTGAAACATTTGTACTTAAAAATAATATGTGAAATAATCAGAATATGAATTAATCATTATGAAATATGCAGTATTATAAACTTTGTACAAATACACTGTTTATTAAAAGTATTGTTATTTAAAATTGCATATCAACTTAGTCAACACCCATAATTTTAATTAAGGTTTTCAGAAACAAATCAGGACCCCTACTAGACCTCTTTATGCAGTTGTTAATGCAAGGTAACATTATGTCAGAGTTGTAATATTAATTAACTAGTCTTGTAATTTTCGACTAAAAATAATACCATCATTTGAAGTGTGCAGCCGAATAAGGGTCTATGTTACATTTATAGACATGTTGAGTTTTTGGTGGAAAAGGGGTCTACATAAAGTCCTCTTCCCACCCAATAAGGTAGTTGTATTATTTTCCTTGAGTTGGCAGCACAAACCAGTGTTTGTCTTCAGAGCGAAGCTTGGATTTGCTCTGGAATAAAGGTCTATGTGCAGTAGTCACGTTGTGTGCTCTGGGCAGGCTATGTCATTTTTTCAAGCGTGTTTTCTTTATTTGTACACAAAAAGTTTAGTACTTTGTGGTACTGTATTGCTTCCATTAAATCGCGAGTGCGTGATTATCCCTATTAGTTGCTGCCCAGTGATTAAACAAACTGAGAAAATATCAGCTGTTTCAGACTCAGAAAATAAATTAATAAAGAATACCAAAATATTAATTAGAATTATTTATGTACATTTAAAAAACTTAAAATTTATTATTATTTATTCTTGCTGTTGACATATTTAGTTTGGTGACAAAACAAGTATTGCATTATTGTAACATATATTTCATTTTCTGATGTTAAATAAAACCATAGTCTAGTATTGTGTTAAAGAATATTTTGAATGTGAAAGAAAGGCATGCCATTGTCTTCATCCTGGCCTCATTCATTCATTCATGCAAACCTGGAACCCTGAATGTGAATATGTCAATTATCAGAAGACAATATTTTCAGGTAAAATAATATTGCATTAAAGGGTTTTCATAGTATTGTGGAAAAATGGTCTATGTAACCTGCTTTGATGCCACACGATTATTACTCTCAAAAGTTTGAAAATGTATTTTCTCAAAACTTACCAATTGTAACAATGACCCTTATTCGGCCGCACGCTTTAATTATTGCAAACCAACCTGTGTAAAAAATGTTTTCCAATTCTGGAATTAAACTCTAGTAGGGGGCTGAAGGAGGAGGCAGAGGACAGGGTGCATTCATGGTCTAAGTTCACTGACAAACCCAATATTATTAATAATAATAATAATACTGTGGCAAGAAAAGCTGTAGTTTGATTCTTTGTCAAGCAACCCTCTTCGGTGGGTAGGTGCTCTAAAAAAGCAGTGATTCCCAAACCCCAGATTGTGATCCAAATGAGGGTTACAAGGATGTTCCTAAGGGTCAAGGTAAAGTCTCGAATTTTTTTTCTAAACTTTATGAAATATTACATTTACAAACATTTCATCAAATTGAGACGTTAGGAAGAATTACTGTAACACTGACAATAGCAACAATGTTGAAATAACGTTCTGAAACCCTCCTGAGCCTAGAATTTTGGACTCATTTCAAGGACAATAAGATTTTGACTCTGAAAGTTTAAAAGGCTCTTTTCCTTCTTCTGAAAATATAGACTACCTCTCTTAACAAGGATTTTCAGGTCTTGTAATGATCAAAATCATTGGAATGATTTTGTTTTACTCTATCCATTAAAATAAGACTATAACTCTAAAAGCTCACCGCCTACAAAATGTACAGCATCACTTTGGTCACTGAAAAACTATTTTTATCATGACTTTTTCCAGAGGACATATTGTGTGATTTTCTATTTGTAAGATTAAAAAGTTAGGTACTGAAATTGATTCAATTTTGTTATTAATATCTAACGAAACATAATAAAACTCAAAAATCTCTCCTTAATAATGAAACAGCATTATAGTAGCATTGAAATAATATTTTTTTGTCACTCACTGAACATTATAACAGTCACATTTTCATTAAAAACTGTGCTTTACATTTTTAATATAAAGTTATTGAAATAATGATATTTTTGTTTTTATAATTAAATCAACTTAACAAACACTAATATGAAAATAAGAATTATAAACTACAATCAATGAATGACCCTTTGGGTCATCAGGCCAGGAAACTATATTTAGGGTCACAAAAAAAAAAGTTTGGTCCAAAGAGTCAACTCTCGCAAAAGACTAGCCTACAGATGATCTCTGTAGGGTGTACTGAAGGTGGTTTTCCCTAAATGATCTCTCTCTACACAAATGTGGGTACACTTCCTCTAAATTCAATCTTCCTCAATCCTAACCCATTAGCCAAATCATTAAACAAACGTGTAACCCGAACGAGATTGTGTTAAAAAAAAGTATCAAGAATTTTTTCGCTGTTTTAATAACCAAGTCTTTCTATAGTTTTTATTATTATTATTATTAGCAGCACCACGTATTTCTACCCGTTCAGGTTGTACGCACTTACGCTAATGTGTAATGGTGGGTGATTGTGAGATGAAATGGAGGACCTACAGTTTAACGTGGAATTCGAACTACGGTGAAGGCCTGGCATTCCTCACATTCACAAGCTGTGATTAATACACGTCTTATCATAGGTGAAGGAAGGGTTTGGCAATCAGATAAATCTGTGCCTGAACCAAGGATTGAACCTTGGACCCTCAGCATAGAAGTCTTGACACCTTACCCCTAGGCCATCAGGACACTTCTTTCTATAGTTAAATCAGAAGAAAGGAAGATGTCACCTTTGTGCATTGGATTCTTCTCACATTTTTCCTCTTTCCCTAGGTGGGCTATCTTCATCAAATTTACACTTAGAACTAAAGAAAAAGGAAAAATAAACTACTATCAATTTCCTTTACTATAAAATTATTTAGCCATTGGGCCACCTCATTTTTATACATATAGTTGAATTCTATTATATTTGGAAGAAGGTATTGGAAAGGTGAATAGAAACATATAAAAGGGATCTATTTCAAAACAAACCAGAGTGGCAAAGAAACTCCATAGTTAGCACTTAATAGACTATCTAGGCACAAACACCCTGGAGTCAACATGCTATCTTTTATTAATTTTGGTAATGGCTCAGGTTTTTGGGCCTCATTGACACCTTAATCAATTATGACATTTAGTCTCTCCCATTACATAAACATATGATTTTATTAAGCACCAACTAGTAAATGTGTTTTTCCATTTTCCCTCCAGGCAAATGCAGACCTAAATTACCTTTCAAATGCTTTCTTTCTCATCCCTACCCCGTTGGAGTAATTATTATATATGCCCATAATCTGAATAGGTGGTAAAAATCAGAGGTAAAAATTTGGCAAGCAAAANCACAGCTTATGCAAATGAAGGCACGATAAATACAGTACACAAATGTATTCTAATTTTCTATGAGTTAATTATAGTAACAAGTTACAAAGATGTCATGATTACAACTAATATACATTTTTTTGAAGCATTTTGACAAAATAACTATTAAAGGTATATATCGACCCTAAAAATGTATATTTTTTCAAGAAAACATGTTCTTTCATTTCATCCTTGTTTTATCTTCTTTTAAATTATGCATCACATAAACCATACAAACAAAACTTAATCAAATTTTTTTAAACGGAGAAGTGTATTTTTAACACTTCAATTTTGTGGAATAAAATACAATATCACTGGATTTATTATAGTCAAACTAAGTTTTGAATTTTAATATAAGGATGATTTCCTAGATCAAACTAAAAAAGGAATCTAGAATATATTCAATTCTTGTAAATGGAGATTCTAAGAGCTATATATGTGTAGTTGACTCTGATCCTTACCAAAATAAGTATGTAGGACAGTACCATAAGAGATTTGGAACTCCTAAATTTATTGTCAGAAAATAAATCTTGGGAAGGGGGGGATTGTAGTCTGGCCTTTGCCATGATTGATAATATGCCAAATTATTTAGCACCAGCAGCATTAGATCAATGTCAAAGGCAATATAGGCAAGAGAGGTTTAGTCAACACACGAAAAATGTCCCTAAGGACAGCTGAAGCTAATGACAAGCTATAAAGTCACAAACGTTATGGCAGATCTACCTCTTGATTTAGTTTGAGCTATAAAATCAATATTTGAAAGATTAAACTGCTCCAGATTTACTTTCTGAATACTTGTGTGGAAAGACCTAGAACTATAATGTGTCAACCGACAGGATGATTTATAGGTATCTTTGGACACTAACACTAAAAGGCTCTAATTAGTAGCTACACTGAATTATTAGTGATAAATGCCGTTTGTCATTTCAAGTGTGGAAATAAAATAGAATATGATATCTAGGTGGAGTAATCCCCACTAATAAGCATAAATAATAGCTCTGGCTATTAATTCTTAGAATGAATACAACCTTTAGCAGCTACACACTAAATGGATGAAAGAATTTGTTATATGAAAGATGTGCAATAAGTACGGCACATCACAGCTGAAATAACACACAATATATCCAAGAGAAATAAAGAAGGAAAAAAAACCCACCCATGAGCAAAGTAGAATAGATCAGTGTGACACATACTTAAAGAGTTTTTTTTTTTTTGTGTTTAATTTTTATAACATTTCTTGATACCTAAAATCTAAACAAAGTACATTTACAATCAAAATAATCATTTGATTCATATACAATTTTAAAGCTAAGACTTGTAACTATGTGATAAACTTTGATCAATCAAACCTTTAAAGTTTTAATTACAAAACTTATGCAGAAAACATTCATTTCAGGACAATCATTTTTACATTAGATCTAAGCCTGTGCAAACCTTCAAAACATTGAAAGAAAGGGGTTTTCCTCATAGAGATATATTATATATTCACATCCCCGGTCCATTTCCTTTATCCTTTATGTTATTCTTTCCTTTTACATATTCCCATATAAGTGTTATATCATTTTTTATCAATTTCCTTTTTCTCCATTTGGTTTCCTCTTTTAGGAAGTTGCATTGAGCGTTTCAGACGCCCTCCTGATAAGTTCCAATAGAATAAAACCTATGTCAGGGAATTGGGCAGTAACGATCAATTTTCTTCAAGTGGCAACAATGTAAAGTGTGAATTGTGTTCTTTTCAATGGAGTAATTTAGTTTGTGTAAAATGTATTCCCTCTTCTCTTTTTGTCCATCAAAGGCAACAATGCCGAAATATTACTCAATTTGTGTTTTAATGTGTGTGTGGCTATTTCTACTATAAAATATAAACTAAAGAAAGATGTCACCTTTGTGCATTGGATTCTTGCCACATTTTTCCTCTTTCCTTGGATTTCTTCATTAAATTTATACTTAATAGTTTTTTTTACATTATTATAAAATCATTAACAAATTAATACAACCAGTTGCGGAGTAGAGTGAATAGAGACATTAACTTGAGTTCCATAAAGGAATCACATGGGTGACAGTTATTTGTGACAGGATTTATATTTTATTTAAAAAAAGTAGCTAGGCCCACCTTTTTGTAGATATTAACCTTTGCACTATGATTACATTTATTTTAGCGACTCTAAAATGACTATACAATTTTTTTTTTAATATTGCATTATTGGATTGGATTCAAAAACAGCATAGTAGAATATTCCACTTAATTCAATTCAAAACACTATCATAGTAAGCCTCAAATCAATTATTTGATTTAAAAAAATAGTATATTTGATTTGACTTGGGCTCAAAGATTTTTTTTAGCATGAGATTCAATTTGGATTCGCACAGGCTTAATTAGATAAAAAATAATAGTAAATAAATCTTAAAAAAGAATTCAGAAGAGTGGCCATATTTGATTTAAAAAAAATAAAATATGAACAAATTCCACCTTATATACCGTATTTGCCCTAAAATGAACAGCAATTTTTTCCAAGAAACAACTCTCATAAAACTCTAATGCGGCCTATAATCGCACTCTTAGATAATACACATTCAATTTTGTACCTATAGGATATGCATGTTGTTAAATCGATATATATCAAAGTTAATAGCCACCGCTTTTTAAAAAGAGATGAACTTTGATAGTTGGCAAAATTATTTAAAAATAGATGAAGAATGAAGGACTATTTTATTTGTGTGTACAATATTTGAGCCATAGTGGCTGCCAGAATGAAATTAGTTTCTTCAGCGCATTCTATCGGCAATATATTTTTTTGGTAAAGGGAACTTAAATATTTCGAGTTAGATTTTGTTTCAGTATGTTGGTCAACATTTATTCTATTATGATGAATAATTTTTCATTCCTCTCAAGGTGTCTCATTGTTAGCCTATTTTTTTTTCACTGATCACATTTTAAGTGTGTCATTATTTTTTAATTTCCAAGTGATCTCATTTTTAGTATGAATAACCTTTTTTTCCCTAGCAATTTAATTTTGAGTATGAATAACTTACTTTTTTGTTTTCCAAGTGACATCATTTTAAGTGTAAATAGTGTGGTTTTTTTCTCTGAAAGTGATTTTATATATTTAAATAACCTAATTTTAAGTTTAGGCACCTACCAATAAATAATTTTTATTTTCAAATGATTTAATACACACTGATAATATTTAAGTGCAAATATTATTTTTTCTCTGAAAGTGGTTGAAAATTTAAGGTGCAGCCTATTTTCAGTCCAATACGGTATGTATAGACATAGGGGAAAAAAGAAGAAAAGAAAATTTGCAGTAAAAAATTTTCTTCTAAGGGTCGATATATTTCCTTAACTTATCACTTTTAATACTAATATACATATTATGTTTTATTTAGCATTTCGACACAATAACTATTTAAATTCAAGTTTAATACTAATATAATATTTGGTGTGTGCTCAATTACCTTGTTTCAATATATAAAAAAAATCTTTAAAAAACTTTAAAAATTATAAATATTACAATTATATGATGAATGATTAGTACAAAATAAACAGTTTGAATAAAATATGGGTACTGATTTAACAATAGTTATGGAAAAATATTTACAGTGCAAGATTAACTAGTTTCGTTGAGGGAACATAATTGTGATATTTCTATAAGTGGATAAATGTAAACTATTTACAAATTAAATTACATACATTTGACCAATGCATTGTTACCAAATTAATCAATGATAAATGTTTCTTGATTTTATTAAAATAATTAAAAATTATTAGAATGAGCCAACACTATTATATTTACAATATCAAAAGTTATATTTTATAGTCTAGATTCCGATTTAAAAAAATAAAAATATTATCATGATGTGAAGATGACCATAGACTTTATAATTTGTATAGAAATAATTGATTTAACATTTTAAACCATTCCATCAATATGGATTGAATTAGTGTGAAGTGTAAGAAAGTGCTGTTCCATCTGTCACCAGAAGAAAGAGATGTTCGGGCAAGAGTTGGGCTACAGGGGGTACACAGGATAAAATAGGTAAGGGAGTATCCAAAGGATAATGATGGAGTAGAATTTTAAGGGAAAAGACCGCTAGAGAGACATAAAAATTAGGAGGAACAAATAACAGCAAGTGTGTGAGTGAGAGGACAAGATTGCTGGAAGAAAATAGGGAGTTGGAGGAGTTTTAATAAACTTACTGGCCACTTGCTGGAACAGGTGATAGTAATGATAAATGAACGAATTAAAATG
This sequence comes from Timema bartmani, assembly GCA_902151455.1. Classification (NCBI taxonomy): domain Eukaryota; kingdom Metazoa; phylum Arthropoda; class Insecta; order Phasmatodea; family Timematidae; genus Timema; species Timema bartmani. The sequence goes on along the minus strand of CABFWB010000130.1, from coordinate 439,014 downwards.
TAATTTATCACAACTATAAGTCGAAAAATAAATTTGTAATGAGCCATTAATTTTACAATTTGTAATCATATCCTTTAGAGTAATCAATTTATGGTTATTAATTAATGGTGACAACATAGAAAAGAATATACATTATTTACAAATGGTACATTATAAAACTATATTACTAACACACACAGTTACATAATGTTTAAAGCGTGCAGCATGAGAGATTGCAATTTCTTTAAAATATTGACACAAAATAGTTTCATAATTATATCAGTACATATGACCCTTGTGTTTTTAAAAAATAATAACAAACAAGGTATTTTATATTTTATTAATAGCAAACATTATTAAAGGCAATGACCTTAAAATTAAACATTATTTGTAATGATCAGGCAGAAAGGGTAATTTTTACATACCTACATACAATATATTGAAAAATAAATTTCCCAGAGCACTACAAAGCCTGTTCATCTTGCAAATCTGGGAAAAGACTCACACTTAATCATTGCCTGATTTCAAATTCTGGCTTTAAAATTTATTTCAACATTGATATGGTATTTTGTATTAAAATTTTACCTTGGTATTTAAAATATGACTGTCTTAAGTGTAATAATCTCATTAAAAAATATTTTATTTCCAATGTTTGAGATTCCTTGTGTACGATCGTGTTGAGTAAAATGTGCATTCTTTCTTAAGTGTTGCCAACCCTGATCCATCAACATCATGAGTATCTTAGTTCTCCGAGACAGGGGTAGGGGCTCGGTCAGACGGGCGGGAGGGCCCATAGTGTTGCGGTCTTGTCAGCACTGGTGCTCAGAAAAGCAAACTCTGTGGGATGCCAACGACCAGATATAACCTTATCTTGGTGCTGTGCCACTACCACACTGGGCAGAGACATAGTCAGGTCACCTGTCGACAAAACAACATACACTTGTGACAGATCACAGAGCGGAGATATAGTAAGGTTGGTGTTTTACTTGTATTTGTTTACATTCCACAGATTCTAGTAGGCAATAAATTTAAATAAAAACAGTTCCAAAATATATGTATTTCTTTCATTCATTAAATATCATCAAAAATAGACCTCAAATAAAAAAGTATTTCAGACAAAAGTGGCTTGTTTTTGTTTTTCGTAGTATATGATTCTGCAATAAAAAAAATTAAAGGTCCCATTTGAAAAACAAAATTTGACCTTGAGGACTTACAATGTTCATTTCGTCAGCGTCTCAAAACCAAGCAACTTTGTTTTAAACATTTTTTTCTTAAATGTGTTTTCAAAGATATTTCGCTGTGCCAACTTAAAAAAAATAATCCTATATATTAGCATCGCATCTTACTACCTGTTCAGGTTATAAGTAGTGCCCGTATTTTGATGACATGTCATCTTTTTTTGGTCCATCAGAGACAATGCTCAGTTGTACATAAACTCTGTTCTTGATCCCCTGGTTGTAGAAATTCCTATTTTATAGGTCATTTTTTGCCATTTTACATTTTTAGGTCATTTTTCTTGCTTGTTTTTTAATAAGTCATTTTTATGCATTTTTTTGGAAAAAAAAATTTAAATTGTTTGAAAATAATTTTAAAAAGGTTATATATATGAATTATCGGTGCGTTGATAAAACATTAATATTCAAACATCAGATATTTTACGAGTCCAAATGAACTTTGTGTCCCTTTACCTGCTTGTGTTAATCCACATTCCTAGTGAGACCTTCACTACACCTGAGTTGGAAAGGGTTGCAGGGGTAGGGGAGAGCAATTTTTAGAGTTCAAATGAACTTTGTACCGTCTTTACATTCCTGGTGAGTCACTACCATGTCTGGAAAGGGCTGCAGGGGGATGGGGAGCTATTGCTTTTAAAGCAGGTATTTGTGTTCCAATGTTAAGTAGAACACATGATTTTAGCTGTTAAAAGATAGTTTTCATCTATAAAACGCACGTTATATTTATTAGTTTGCAATCATTGTGTGTATTTAGAATGCTTTAAACCAAACCATCTAAAGCGAGTCATTTGAGGAAAATTATTACTGAATTCGGAGAGGATATTTTTTCTACATTAGAGTGAAATACTTTTCTATAAAATATTTGAAGTGAAAGTGGCTAGTATCAGATAAAAGATTTAACCATTCAACAACATATCAGTCGTAACAAACATGTCCATGGTATCCAGAATATCGATAAAAAGAAAACCTCTCAGTTATTACTTGCACAAAATGCATTCATGAATAAAAAAAATCCTCAACATTTTATATAGATTTGTGTGACATTCTAGTATATGCGAACATTCCTATGTGAAAAATGAGCTATGTCAAACTAGAGGATTTCCTGGAAATGTATACAGGTCATTCTATTCCAGATGAGTCCACACTAAGGAAAAACTGGAAATGGACAGACCAGGAGAGATATTTTTCCTTACGTATGTAATGTAAATCATAAATCTTGTAATAAATATATCATATTATGGAATTTAAATCAAATTTTTGGGTCATTTTTTGCATATTTAAAGTCATTATTTAGAGTTTATAGGTAATTTTTTTTGCAATTTTAAGGTAATCAAAATCTGGGCCCTGGTTATAAGCATATGTACTAATTACGCTAATAATATGTCATGAATAATTTGGAGGTAATGCATCATTTGTCTGGGAGTAAAGTGGAGAAAATCTACCTTGGTACACCTGATCAAAATTCAAACCTCAGTATTTGACAACCCAGTTTATTGCGAGAGCAATGCCTCAGATGATGTGACCACCTGACCGGCTTATCTATACATTTTTCAACAGGTGTATTGGAAAAGTATTTTAAAATTTGAAATGTGCCAAGGGGCCTACCGTTAGTAGAATACCCTGATAAGTAAGAGACATTACCTTGTAAGTCTGTAAGCACCAGCTTTTGGTCATAACCGCCAGTGAGCAAGTAGTAGGCGCTGGGAGAGAATCTTATGGAGCGCACTTCCGAGGAGTGGGGCTTGAAGCACTGCACGCTGCGACCACCACGAATATCAAACAGAACACAGGAGGAGTCGTCATGGCCAGACACCAACAGTCGACCCGATGGATCCACACATATGGTTGCTACTGGGGAACCTTGCTGTAGATACAAGTAAGCACATGGGTACAAACATTGGTTGATTCGCACCATGAAAATTTAATGGATCTAGGTCAAGTTTTGTTTTAAAAAATCTGGGTTATTAATTGCACATTTACAATGTTTATTAAGGGGTGTTTCAGGCATTTACACAGTAACCTGAGATATCTTCTAGTTTCTAAAAACCTAACTCAATTTGGATAACAGGACATTCAAATATAAATCGTATAACAGGCACCACCTAGAGTTAAACCTAATTCCTTCTAACATTTTAGAAAACATTAATGGTTATGTTTCCTTCCCGGTGATTTATTTAAATGATGACATCTAATTCAGACAAATGCCAAGACCTACAATCTTCTGGAACACGATCTTAGCTGGAGAATGAAGTAATAAAACATTATTTAAAGTCAAGCATTACAAACAACATTCAGACTTTACTCATCAGAGGTGAAAAGCGGAAGATCCTATCAGTTTCTTACCAGACTTCCTGGCACGGTAGCAGGGGTGACCATGTTGACACAGCCCCTGGTCCGCAGGTCCCAGAACCTCACAGTCTTGTCCTGTGATCCACTGACAAACATAGCCCCACCCCAGTTATACAGAGACAACACCGCACCTGCGAAAAACACACATGTATTGCTGGAATATCTATGCAATGTGTTCCTTGAAAAATTCTGGTACAACACCTAAAATCTGTCATTAGTGTGCCTGCCTACCGAACCAAGGTTTGATTCTCGGAATTGGGGGGAAAATAAATATTGGTGAATTGTGGGTTTCCCCTTTCACAGTGAGGAATTAACAGTCGGGGGGGGAGGGGGGCTGGGTGTTGGATCGGGTCTATGTTTAAGTTAGTTTATAAGTCATGTGGTGATAATATAATCAGTTGGTTCATAAAGTGCTAATTAAATACTTCAAATAAAAACAAAACTCTTTGCTTTATTTAGTTCAACGTTAGAAAACTAGATTTTATTTTATTTTTATAAATGTAGAGTACATTTTTCAACCTTTAGTACAGCATTATTTACAGTTCATGTTTATTTTACCAGATAATAGTATACTGTAGTGCAGTGTTTTCCAAAAATTACACTATTAGCATACTTGTTTTGGGGTCACACCCTAACCTATCTGCCTATTACAGCACTTAATAAAAAAATATATCTTCTATCTTATAAACTATAAATGGCCATTCCCAATTACAAGATAAAGTTGTGACAATAGGAAAGAAAGGTTTGTCAAAGTCCATTAAATGCTTCAGAATCTGTGTTAATCTGATTTAAGAGACTTATTTATGATCAACAAATATTGTTTAATTGATCATACCCTCTGAAATAGTTCACATACCACTGGGGGTACATGTAAGAAAAGTTTGGGAAACACTAATATAGTTGATTAAAGACAAATATTTTTTATGACATCAATATTTGGGCATATTTCTTCCTGTAGAACAGAGGTTGACAACCTTTTTAATATGGCGGGGGAAAAAAAAGTGCCGGTTTGATAAAAATATAAAGCAAAATTACATTTCTCACATTGTGATTAGTTAATATTCTATTTTTAATTAACACAATTGTTCGTTTGAAAAATCTTTTGTGGTCTAGATACAGCCCGCAGGCCATAAGTTGCGGACCGCTGTTCTAGCATATGAAGTGTTTAAGAAGTTAATTTAAGGGCATGTTCCTAATAAAAAGATCAAATGTCAAGATGGGCAGTTAAGTTGTATACTAGAATGTTTGAGATAAATGGCTAACCTGAGTGTCCACTGAGTGCCTGGAAGGGCGTACCAGTGGCACAGTCAGTTACATAGATCTTGCAGTCACCAGCTCCACCACTGATCAGCAAGCTCGACTTGTTACTTGTATCCTCCAGGAAGCACAAGTCTCGCACTGTCCCATCATGCATCGTCAACTCTGTCTCTTGACCTAACAAATATGTGGTTAACAATTACACACATGTGCAGCCTAACATGGGTATAGTAACAGATTTTCTATTATTATTCAATCTAACATAATCTGATGAATTTACATAATTTACATACATACCTAATCACACTATATTACCTTACAGGGTAGACAAGAAACTGTGCTTATAGATAAAAAAAAACCAACAAATCCATACTTGATCCATCCTTACTAGCTTTCTGCACACTTACCTATCCTTGCATACTCTCTTCACTTCAACAACATCAATACATCGAATTATACACACTCTTTGATTATTAAAATTCTAAATGATGTTTCTCTTTTTCACACATTTGTCTACCACATTTAGCCACGTCTTACATGGCTTACCCTATTTTTTTGAACAAATAATAAACTATATATATATAATTATCACTAGGACATTCTCTTTATATGTATATATATATAATTATCACTAGGCCATTCTCTTTTATATATAATTATCACTAGGGCATTCTCTTTTATATATATAAACAGAAGGGCTTAGTGATGATTATATATATTATTTATATACAAAACAGAAGGGCTTAGTGATAAATATAAATATTATAAATCTAACCTAAAAATGTAAGTCCATACCAGACACGGAAGTCAGAGCTTTACGTCAGTTTTTATCTTGTCCCATACTATTAGACAATCACATGCATCTCTTTTTACAAAAAACCTTCCCGCAATTTATGTAAAAAAAAAAATTGCCATGTAATGAGTCAGCACATCTGATTAGTGGAGAATATCAGCCTATCATGGTATTGTAAACATGACCAAGAAGTAGAAAACTGGAATGACACAGGTCACAGAGAAAGAATTCAAAAAGTGTTGCCCAAGATCTTTGAAAGTAGTAATACCTCTGGAGGAAGCTTGTCTTCAGTTAGTATGAAGCTGTATTTATTTTATTAGGTGCGGGATATTAAAAAAAAAAGTGTCAAGTCACACCAGAAACGTGTATAATGCTCACAGATAAAAATTATAACAAAAGCAGTATAGATGATTATTACAAATGGGGAGTTATAATGATTCCCCAAAGTAATAAATTAAAGTATTAAAAGGGGGTCTGTGTGATTTAGAGTTGACTTGAATCTGATTCTGGTTCTCCAAACAAATATTTTAATGTTTGGGTTCTGGTCCCTTCAATTTTTCATTTTATAGCCATATTACCATTATAAAATTCATGTTTAGAAAAGAGTAGTAACAAATATTAGAGCAAAATAAAAGTTATTTAGATAAAAAATACAAAATACCTTGACAAAAAGATCTTGAAAAAAGGTAAACTAGAGTATTTCAATATAAAGTTATGTTAAATAAAGTAAGACATAAAATGCAATTATAAAGAATAATTAATGTATTTAAGTTTAGAAACTTTGATAGCCGATTAGAACCTTTATGAACCTAAAAAGATATATACTCCAATTTAGGTTCTGGTTTTGAGCAATTTATTTTTAGGGTTCCTGTTCTGGTTCCTTAAAAATAACTGTTAATTTTGGTGCTTGTTCGACTCTCTAATCCTAGGTGTTAATGACAATAAAAGCCTATACACCAGAGCTCATATAAGCTATCAAAGGCTGTGTTCACCTTCCAAGTTGGATGTGTCGACGTTAAAGCGCATAAGCTTGACAGTCTTGTCGTTGCTACCAGTTGCCATGAGGTCCCCGATGGGTGTCCATGCCAGGCAGTAGATGGAGCCCTTGTGGTGCTTGGTGCGTTTGAACAGTACTGTCGGCTGGTACGTTGCATGGTCCTCCCTGCAGCAACAAGCAAGACACAATGATCAAACACCAACACCTAATGATGTCTTACAATCCAAGAACCAATAAATAGACTTTGCAACAAAAGTATGTATGCACTATGAAGATGGGATTGTACTGAATTAATTTTAGTTAGATAAAAAGTTTTTTGAAAAAAAAAAAAAATCATAGAATACAATTAATTTCTTCTGTCCACTGTTTCTTAGTATCCGTTCGGGTTAAACACATTTTTTTTGGCAGTGCATCTTACTAACTGTTCAGGTTTACACATATATAATAATTACCTTAATGAGTTAGGGAATAGGAAGTTGCATTTAAAGGAAGTGTACCCGAATTTGCGTGAGTGGAGAGTAATTTTTGAAAAACCAACTTTAGTACACCCCACCAGGATTTGAACCCCGATCTCCTTGTCATCTGTAGTATAATCTAATATAAGAGTGATGCCTTAGAACACATTAATTACACTAATGGAGTGGGAATGAAGACATTTTAGAGGAAATATACCCACATTTGTGTGAAAGTAAAAGTGGAAAACCACTAAGAAAAAGACACTCAGAATGCTTGACTGGAATTTGAACCCCAATTTCCCCCTCACTGGGAATCCAATCCAACACTAGATTGGTGTGTTAAACCATTTGACCATGTATGCAGGTCATAGTTATACTAACATCACTACTAGGTTTTACATTAAGTATTTATCTTTAATAACAGTTTTAGTATGCCCAATCCATTAAAACTCACTAAAAATATTGTTTTTTTTCCTCAGGGCTGCCTTTAGGTGTGTGCGAACGGTGTGGTTGCACAAGGACCCGCACTTATTTGGATGAGAAAAGGGAAAAAATAAGTTTGGGTGGGAAATTTGTAATTGTTTGTTTGTATTGTAGGCTCCCTGTATAGGTGATCTATCAAATATTGCTGGAGTGTAAAAACAAATAAATAACCATGTGGTTTGATTTATAAAACAAGTGAAGCGACTTCTCCATTTTAACTCCATTTAATTTGCATTTGTCTGTCTGTAGTGGATGAGTCTTGCATTCACTGATTTAATTAAAACTTGACACAGTTGTTCTTTGAATAACATTTAAAAAGATAATTAAATTTTGAACTTTATTTAGTGGTGGAATAGGCAGGTAATTGGAGGCCCTACAAACAAAGTTTGCCCAGAGCCTCACGTCTGCTAGGGGCAGCCCTGTTTCTTCTGATGGTTTAGTTATATAAGAAGTACAAAAAGAAAGTAATAATGAACTTTCCATTGTTTGATGAGTATGACACTGCATACTTTGTTGATTAGTATCTCACAAGCTCAAAGCTAGTTTGGGTCAATGTGTGAACAACCAACTCATTAACACCTTCACCCACTAGATTGCTAGTTCAGGTGCTTGCAGGAATAATTAGATGAGAACAATTAAATGAGTAGATTAACTTTCACTGAAATCGGGTGGAGAAAATGAGAGCTACTCGCATCGGCGAGCATACAGACTAAACGACAAGCTCATATAGTCTGGTTAGCTGATGACAGGAAGGCCAGGGTTTGATTATGGGCTGAGTGTAATTAACTATTACAGTTTTTTTTAAATTTATTTTTTAGCACCTCGTCTGACTACCTGCTCGGGTTGCATGGATATGTACTAATCACACTAACATAATAGAGACGAGGAATTTTGTATTTTCAGGCAGTATATCCACATCTGCGTAGACGGAGAGTGGGAAACCATTAAGGAATAAACCCCCTAAGTACACCTGGCTAGCATTTGAATGAACCCCGATCTCATCCACGGCAATATAGTCTACTGCAAGAGTGACACCTTAGACCAATCAACCACTTAAATGGGTCTATTAATGTAATTAAAAGCGAGGATAGCCCAAATGCGTAAAAACATGTGGTATACTTTTTTAAAATAAAATATTAGAGTTCTTCCAGTTCCAAGTGTACAGTTAACAAAGGGTGATACAAATCATGCTTATTTTAAAGGTTCAGTTATAAAATTACAAACAAATAAATAATTAAATGAATATATATATATATATAAATATTTTGAATTGATTAAAGTCTAATAAGTTTATCAATTTAAATTTTAAACAATAAAAATATGACAATTTTTTTTTCTTTAATTATATTCTAAATGTTTAAATCATTTCGCTGAACTGCTCTATAAAGTTTTATGATAATATAATTTGAACTATAATAACACAATTAATAAAATAGGCTCCACTAACTAATCTAAAGATAATTAAGGATGAATGCCTCAAAATAAATTTACTTCGCCGTCAATTAAGTTTAGCATAATTAAAGCACGATCAACGAAGTTGCCTACTTGGAGATTTCGAAGCTAATTTGCGAAGCGGGTTGCATCTTAACTTTACGCACCTAAGCCGTCTAAGCATTATTTCATTCAGGCACCAATGCACGAAAATAAAAAGAGAGAGGGGGGGGGACTTGTCAATGTGCTGATAACCCTTTTAATCTTCCTCTGACCAGTTTAAACAGTCACTTTAATATGTGCGCCTTGAAAACATTGACTTGTTATTTAGAATAAGCTTTATATGCTCCCATAGAGTTTTTCAATCTACATCCTGGCAGGAAGACTCCCACAGGCCATTTTCGTGACCAAGCAAAATAGCCTAAATTGTAAATGATTTATAAAAAAAAATATTATTACAAAACAACTACTTCAAGATAAAAATAATGACACTGTAGGACTATTTTTAGAATTATTTAATCATTTAATGTTTTTGTTTCAATGCTTTATCTTTAATACTAGTCGACTAGAATGTAAATTCATCAACACCAAGAATTCTATCTTGTTGACCTGGCGTGACATAGCCATTGATGTTTTGAGAAAAGCAATATTGATACAGAAACTTGAGCCTTGTAAGGATTAGTGATTTTTTTTTTATCGAAAAAGAACTAAGGATGAATATCTAACCTGAGGTCTGAGAGTTTAGGGTAGGAACAGATGCGCAGCGTCTTGGAGTTGGAGCCCACGGCGTACAGCTTGCCCTGCGGATGGAACTCCGCGCACCGCACCGCCTGCACATCCTCCAAGGAGGTAACCGCTACAAAGCGCGGTCTGCCACCGCTCCCTGTGCTACCGTTGCTCCCGTTCAGCGTCGTGTCTGCCACTCGGGGTGTCGGCTGCAACAATATCACAACAAGGTTACACCCACGACTGAGGTTTTTTTTAACGTTCAATTGGTTAGTTTCATGATTATGAGAGAGATAGGAGTGTAGATAGGATTAAAAGTATCATGAGTTGTCTTAATGTCACCCCCATTTGTCGAGATAAGGACACTACACACTTCATCTTCACTCCATTTGTCGAGATAATGACACTACATACTTCATCTTCACCCCCATTTGTCGAGATAAGGACACTACACACTTCATATTCACCCCCATTTGTCGAGATAAGGACACTACACACTTCATCTTCACCCCCATTTGTCGAGATAAGGACACTACACACTTCATCTTCACCCCCATTTGTCGAGATAAGGACACTACACACTTCATCTTCACCCCCATTTGTCGAGATAAGGACACTACACACTTCATCTTCACCCCCATTTGTCGAGATAAGGACACTACACACTTCATCTTCACCCCCATTTGTCGAGATAAGGACACTACACACTTCATCTTCACCCCCATTTGTCGAGATAAGGACACTACACACTTCATCTTCACCCCCATTTGTCGAGATAAGGACACTACACACTTCATCTTCACCCCCATTTGTCGAGATAAGGACACTACACACTTCATCTTCACCCCCATTTGTCGAGATAAGGACACTACACACTTCATCTTCACCCCCATTTGTCGAGATAAGGACACTACACACTTCATCTTCACCCCCATTTGTCGAGATAAGGACACTACACACTTCATCTTCACCCCCATTTGTCGAGATAAGGACACTACACACTTCATCTTCACCCCCATTTGTCGAGATAAGGACACTACACACTTCATCTTCACCCCCATTTGTCGAGATAAGGACACTACACACTTCATCTTCACCCCCATTTGTCGAGATAAGGACACTACACACTTCATCTTCACCCCCATTTGTCGAGATAAGGACACTACACACTTCATCTTCACCCCCATTTGTCGAGATAAGGACACTACACACTTCATCTTCACCCCCATTTGTCGAGATAAGGACACTACACACTTCATCTTCACCCCCATTTGTCGAGATAAGGACACTACACACTTCATCTTCACCACATTTGTCGAGATAGGGACACTACACACTTCATCTTCACCCCCATTTGTATTTCTATTGGGAGAATATAAATCAAAATAAGATCCAGGAGACTGATAAGGGCAGTTTGAAGGAGTGAACATATTTTCTTTAAAATGGGTACACAGAATGTTTCTTTGATATATTTTATTTTTACTATTTTCTATAAAGATTATATTTAACCATAGATTAAACATATTTAAGCCTTATTGCAAGTAGGTTTTCAACTTTCAAAGACTAAAGTAATCTCCCAAATTACAGTTCAATCAGACTGATTAAATCAGCACACGAACTGTAAAACTAACTTAAATATAGAACAGACACAACACCCAACCCCCACCCATTAATTAATTGATCACCGTGAAAGGGGAAGCCCACATTTTACCAATGATAAATTTTTCGGCCATGCCGAGAATCAAACTTGGAGCCCTTAAACTCAATGACACGCTACCGACTGAACTAAGTTGTCAGACTTTTTGAAAATAAAATTTAGTTTTTTTTTTTTGGCAAACATAAATATAATTTCTATCAAAAGTGACAGCCGCGGGTCACATAACTTGACGTTTGAATATGTGAAAGACGAAAGTAGATCTATTAACTTTCCTAAGTGTCAAACTGGCTATGTGAAAATTGGACTGTAAGTACTCTGGCTTCTGGGCACGGAATAGAACCCACCACAAAAGTAATTAATTCAAATGGTTCAGTGGATATGTCAGGAGTCCTCCATGTTATGCAAATCCTGGTAGAATCGAGGGGACTATGGAGTAGGGGGGAGAGGGGAGAGGGGAGGACATGACCAGAGGCTGACAATGAAAGTAGATCCTTCACCAAATATTGACTCGGGGCTAGCAGTTGGTTTATTTGTTTGGACACCACGACACAGTTCATACAAACACGCTACTAGAGAAACACTTAAAAAAAAACAAATGGTACGCTGCACCGCACATACTTTCTCTTTTATCTTAAAATATACATTTAACATAAAAACTAGTAAGATTTGTGAAACGAAACCCGGCCCGGTGGCGTAGTTCGTGTTGAGCTATACTGCCGAAGACTGGTTCGAATCTCGCTCGGGTGAACTGGGGGTGGTTTTCCACTCTCCCTCCACGCAAATACGGGTTCACTTCCTCTATTTCTAGCATATAACCATAACGGGTAGTAAGACGCGGTGCTAAGTATTGTGAAACGAAATAATATTAAGTACAGTGTTGCAGAAAGAGACTACCAAAGCGCATAGCAATCAATTTCACATTTTCAAAGACTTTTACCAAATATATTTAGCTAAGAAACTTTTGGTTTTATAAAAATATATTTTAGATAAAAGATTTTTATTTTGGAAAAAAGATTTTCATTTTTAAAAGTACTATAACTTTACAACGATAAGTTTTTTTTAATCTAAAATAGTTGGAGAGATATCAAAATTGAACAATTTTGCTTACATTTAATAAAGTAACTTCAAAGTAATTTTTTATGAGATAATGAGAAATGACAGTGGCTAGATACGAAATTTAATCAAAATAGCTATAGCGGATTTGGAGAAAATCGATATTTTCTCTTTTTGCCCTTCAATAAACTACCCTTAATTTTAGAATTGGATAGGTATATAATTCCAAAAATCCCTCGGGAGGGCCTTAAGAAAACCCTAAATACCAAGTTTTAGTCCAATCGGTAAAATAGTTTCGGCTCTAGTCCGAGATACAAACAGGACATAGACAGCATTACGAAAACAACCTTTTTGGTTTCAGACGGTCGTGAAACGTCGACATTTTATCAAAGTCTTGAGTTCAATTTTTTTTTTGATGATCACAATACTTCTCTCTCTGAGGTGTCGAGAGAAACTAGAAAATATACTCACTTTAGACATGCAAACAAGAGAATTTACTAACGGCGAAAACATGAATAATATTATTTTTTTAACATTAGAATTTAAGTATAATATTTGTGTTACGTGCTATGTAATACTGTGATGTACCCACTCTTCCCCCACCCCATGTAACACCATGTAGACATTAGAGCTACCCTCTTTCCTCGCTCCCAAAAGCACTACGTGGTTTATAATTGAACCCCTTAGCAGGAGACGAAGCTCCCCCCTCCCTTTCCATCGAACCCTACCACCCTCAATTGCCTCTTGGCACTACCCTAAATAATCCCACCGCCCTTGGGGGGGCGGTAGAACCAATTTTGAGAACCAGTAGTCAGGATCAGTGGTATTCATTCACACCTTTAAGGTTCACGTACCCCCAGATATAATTTATTTTCAAATTTGTACCCCCTAAAGTTGTTGGTGAATAATGCAAGTTATACATATTATATAGTCTAAATCTAAAATGAATTATATCCTAAATAATATATTAAGTTTTAAGTGAACAAACCAATATATTATTGCCTATAAAATTGCCAACTAGCCGCCAGGATAAGAATCGCATAAAGAAGAGAGGGAGAAATAAAATGGCGCTCCCAGATCGCATGTCCTTACGTCCGTGTAACTTGTGCCGAACCCTATATTTGTCCTGAATTATTCAGGGTTTATCATGACATTATATTTATATATACATATATCTATATATACATATATATATACATATATACACACATATATACATATATATATATACATATATACATATATATATATATATTAAATTTTACGTAGCCCGTAAGATGTCTTCGCGTACCCCAGGTTGAATACCAATGGTCTAGCTCGACCATTAAATCAAACCAACAAATCCATTAATGTTTGAATCCTGAAATTATGACCACTACAATAAGACGGTGGGTCAATTTCCTTCAGAAGATAATAACTCATAACTGTACACGGTAAAATCTCCGTGAAGACCAGTATAAATGGTAAATGTAACAACTAACAGATCGCGTGTAACGATGACAGTGACGTGGTGAGAGCTAGTTCAGAAGACAGGAACAAGGACATCCGGGTGCACTGGAAGTGGCTCCCACCTACTCTTCGAAAAGACAATGACACACCCCAATTTCCGTACGAATGGACATATCTGACAGCCAGATAAAGTTAATTGATCTCACGTATTCATACGTCAAGTCATTATCAATACGTATAAAATAACACTAATAATTAAAACTCGATGGTGCGAGCGAGATATACCAGACGAGCGGCCGCCGCCGTTAGGGATGATAGTACCATTGCGGATAAAACGTGTCATGTGGTCAGCAGCACAATGAGCCTTCTGGCCGTTAGTCTCAGTTCTCTATACCAGAGCCGATACTTAATTATTCAAAGTTGCTCCTCATTTGTCCTCACGAGTCCGAGTTTGACCTCGTTCAAGATCTCTGAATCTGTAGCCAGGAACTCTGTTCACTAGACCAAAAAATAAAACTAATGAACTATTATAATTTTTATCGATTTATTAAGCAGCGCGTCTTACTATCCGTTCGGGTTATACGCTTAATTACTAATTACGCTGATGGTTAAGGAATTGGGAAGGTTGAATTTATAGGAAGTGAACCCACGTTTACGTCGAGGGAGAGTGGAAAACCATTTAGGAAAAGCCACCCCCAGTTCAAATTCGTCAGGAAAAAAAAATCATTTTCTAAATCACCCTTCGTATGTAAATTAGACTGTTTAAGTACCACGTCTCACGCAGCAAGAACACAAGTAAACGAGAAGAGAGAGAACTGCGTGCAATCGCCTCGAGGCTGCAGAAAGTTCGGAACAATCGAATGTGAAAGCAAAAGATTGAGTACTTCTGTTATTGTTAGATTTATTTTGGGCTGGATCATTGCTGACTGCGGCATTCATACGATTTCAGTTTTCCTGAGAGTCGAAAGAACTTACTGAGCGCATTACTTAACCAAAGATTGCAAATGATTTTTTTTTTTAATATGAAGGGAATGGTATAGCCGCAAAGAATGCTCTAAATACACGACATAACGGATAGATCAGCTTGCACAAGGAAGTAAACACTGATAAATTTAATATAAATATTTCACTCGCTCTGGTCTAAGGCAGTGATATTCACCCTATTTTGTTCGCGTACCCTCAAATATCATTTCTCTTCAACTTTATACCCCCAAAGTTATTGGTGTGTATAGATAAAAAGGAGAATCAAGCTCTTGAATAACAATTAATGTAACCTGTTATTGCCTATCATATAGGAAACTAGCCACCAAGATAAAAACGTTTAAAGGTGTGAGAGAGAGAGAGTGAAAAAATTGGCGCTTCAGATCGTGTGTACAGTAGTCGACTTACGTCCGGGTCTCTTGTGCCTTGTGGCAAACCCTAAATTTGACCCTTATTAATTATTATTATTATTAAGTTTTTATCATGAAAAAATATATGTATATTATTTCATTTATATAAGTATACATACAAATATATATAAAGTTAATAAAGATTTAGTTTAATATAACATTTATAAGTTTGATAAAGAGAGAAAGAACTTGAACATGACAAAAACACTTGCAACACAACTATTTTAAATTTTATGTTCCCCGAAGATGTATTTGTGTACCCCAGGCTGAATACCACAAGTCTATGACGCCACTCTCGCAAGAAACTCAATTGACGATGACTAGGAAATCTAGGTTCAAATCCTGGTTAAGTCTACCGAGAGTTTTATTATATATGGTTTTCCACTCTCCCTACAAGTAAATTCGGGTATATTTCCTCTAAATTCAATCTTCCTCATCGCTAGCCCATTAAGCGTAATTCTTACATATGCCTATAGCTCATTTCATTAAAAAAACCCAACTAATCCTCAGAAAATTTATAGTCGTCGCATTATGTAGTTTGGGCCTCTTCGGACAGTCTTTTTAACCAGTACATTTTATGCAAGGGTTTCCAAATGTCTTGGGGTTAAGCTCAATTCACACTATACGTCACGTACCGGCAACGTCACGTCAAAATATTATTCAATAGATTTTAATAGGCACCATTAATACCGAGCGTCGTCACGGAACGTCACCGGCAAACAATCTCGAGTTGAACGTTAACGTTTACGGTCCGTTCTAGAAAATGTGAAATTGAGTTGAGTCAGTGCACTGTCACAGTTCGTTCACTCTTTGCCTTTTGAAAAACTTTTAAGATGGACGATGAACTAAAATTGAACAAGTACGTCGATATGAAGAATTTTAAGATATGACCAGTAATAATATACACAAATACACAATGTGGAGACTGATCGGCAAGGATCTAACAAAAATCCCACTTATTTCTTACTTTTCAAATTCCTTGTACAATGCGTGATATTCACCCAAGGACTCTCACATTTAAAGCATCTTTCTCAAGTCACTCTGATTTTTTATTTCCTGGAGTTTCTTCTTTGTCAAGTAAAATCGCAATAATTTCAAGTTCTTTGTTTTTAAATCTCGCCATGTTTGTAAAAAGAACTCTTATTCAATCAGAACGTTACGGAAAAATGAGGCCCACTTGCCGTTAAGTGCGAATTGAACTTTAATCAGCTGTGAGATCGGCTCTTAAACATTTATCGGACACGTAAATGAAGAGGGGGAGGGGGGGCATACATTGTTTTAAGCCGAATTACTTGTACAAGTTTGACAAAGTTGAGGTTAGAAGTTTTCACCGCGCACCATTGTTAAATAGAAGGCTAAAGGTAGAAAACGGCGGAAACCAAAGAGAAGGAAGGAATGAATCCTGACATTCTCGATATCCGCGACAATCTTTCTTGCACAACTGGAGAGTCATCGGGTGTTACGTAACAGCAGTAGAATGTCACAGCCTCTGGTTTCTGCAATAGTTCGCTAGCCTGGTTTTAGGCTACGACCAGACGAGCGGTAAAACTGTCGCTCGAGGTGAAAAGACGTATCACAGTACAGAGCCAGATGGAACGTGAAATGTGCCTTGAGAGCCAGATGGAACGTGAAATGTGCCTTGACCCAGGCAGGGAATATTGTGACCTTACGTAAAGACTTATAAAAATATAAGATAATACATAATATTGATTTAAATTAATTGTGAAAGTAATATTTATATTTTTATTTGAGGTATTTAACGTGCACTTTCTGAACCAACCGATTATATCAGCACACGAGAATTTCCATGAGCTATAGTGAAAGGACATACCAATTTTGCCGGGAAAGGTATTTCCACACACCTTCCTGGGTTCTTTTACATGTCACAACCGACATAGGACCGAAAGCTTTATTCCCCCCCCTCCCCCCAAAGAAAGTTACGGATTTTTATCGCTCATTAAAAAGCAGTGACCCCAGCTGGGTTCAAACCCACGAACATAGGATCCTGTGGCGAGCACTTTAGAACAAGATCACTGAGGTCAACGTGAAAGTAATAGTAAAATTATGATTTAATAACAATGTATTTCCATCGCTGGCTGGAAATTAATTCGCTCCACATAAATTTATAATATTTCGGGATCCTGCGCCATAGTAGCTTCGCCATTGACGCCGATTAGCGACTCGAGCTGTTCAATTCAAAGGGAAAGGATGAAGTTAGGTCTAATGAGTGCATCAGCATTCCCCTGGAAAGAAGATTCACACATCAAATGTAGTTTATATAGTGTACATTAATTATTTTTCCACAACCCCCCACCTTCTCATTACCCTTAAGGGCTACAAGCATTAAATTAAACTAATGGGTTAGGGAACCATTTATAAAAAAAATCAGTACAACCAGCCGCGTTTCTAATCCAGACCTTCCCCATCACCGACAAATCAGACTACACGACGAGACTGGCGCCTTTGTCCGTCACATGACCACCGATGCGAGTTTCATTTGTCACACGATTTTTTTTAAAAGTCTTACTACCTGTTAGGTTATACGCATATGTACTAATTACGCTGATGGTTTAAGGATGAGAAAGGTTGAATTTAGAAGAAGTGTACCCACATTTGCGTGCAGGGAGAGTATAAAAACATTTAAAAAACCTCAATGCATCCGATCAGGATTCAAACACCGATATTCCCGTCATCGGCAGTCCAATATATTTCCTTAAGAGTTCGGCGGTTCTTAAACTGTGGTACGCGTACCACCAGGGATACGTACAATTATTCCCGGTGGTACGCCTTGAGAGGTAAAACAAAATAAGCAAATTATGAGTCGCAAAAATATAGGACCTGACCTGATCAAATCTTATAAATAAATATATTACGACCAAGTCCGACCAAAAGTAAAACAAATTTAAACAGCGGTTGGAAGGGTGGCAACACTGATTCAAGGTCAGACAGCCGCACAGTCTGTGTTATTTATATCCCTGCGCACCATTAAAAATGTACCGAAACAGTAAATATTCAGATTTATCTCGGGGGTACTCCAAATTACGGAAATAGATGGGGTGGTTATGTGCGCCGGCTAAAAAGTTTGGGAACCACTACCATTCGGGCCAATGAAGTGGGTTTAATTTTGTTGTATTTTTTTAAAGATATAGTAGAAAGGTTTCAATGGTCTAAATTACACTGTTCTTTAAATTAGACCAAAAAAAACCGCACCACTATGCGACGTCTGTTTCGAGCTGTATTAACTACCCGAGTTAGGTGTTATCCGTAAGGTGAAACGGACTCTTTAAGATCGCTATTTGCCGCGATCCATGTCCTCGTAGTTAGTCTACATAATCGACTGTGTTAAAAAGTACGATGGAAGTAGATTAGATGATGTAATGTTGAGATTACGGAATATCCCGCCAAGACCAGATCATTGTGCTCTGGTAGGTTCTCAGATCAAACATTCATCTATCTATCTTCTCACGAATAGTGGGTCACTCGCTCACTGCTCCTGGGACTTTCTCTCTTTTAGTGTTTCAAAGCTCCCGGGCGTTCAGCCATCGCCAGAGATGAACAAATTACTTTTTGCGAAAAATTAAGTTGAAGCAAAGTTTGAAACATTCGAAGAAAAGCCAAAGTCAAGGATAGTTTTTTTTTACAAACAAGAAATAACCCTGCTGTTAATTTTTAAATTACCCACTTCAGTGACTCATGTTATAATGACCTGACGGGGAGATCAGCGTTCGAATCTCGGTCGGGCCTAAATGGTTTCCTACTCTTCTTCCACGCAAATGTTGGTACACTTCCTCTTAATTCAATCTCTCTCATCCTTAATACATCAGCGTTATTAGTACATATGCGTACAACCCGAAAGGGTACTAAGACATTAAACTAAAAAAATGTGTTTATCAGTTCTACGTCAAATCCCTACCTGTCATTACTTTCTTAAGAGGTGAAAGAAACTAACAGACCTATACAATGATTCTCGGTTTCAGAATGATTACGAAAACTGTTGCAAACATTACCAAACCAAGTGTTATACATTGCTCTAGTCTAGATAGTCCGAAACAATAACCCTTTTAAGCTTGGGTGACGACAATGTGAAAGATTTGAGAAGGGTAAAAAGTGAACTTAACCCCGCATTTGCCTCCAAAGTGGACGGGGGGAAAAAACACTTTCCTGAAAAATCCTTCTCGATGCATTTGGCGGGATTCGAATTCGTGTTTACGGATCAGAACAAGACAAGTCATGCGATAAAATCAGATAGCGCTGCAGGCAACAAAATGTCAAAGTTCCGCGCTTTTCAGACTAAAGCTACTTAGAGCAGAAAGGTTAAATAGGAGATAAATGGCATGACGAAATGTTTTACATTCACACAACAAACTGTCTGTGTCGTTATCTTCATGATCATCAGAACAAAACATTCACAGGCGTGTTATTTCATTTTAATTGTATTGGTTAAGTGTAAGAAAAGGCGGTAGCCTTAACTTCGCCATTAAAGTCGATTATTATTATATTATTATTATTAAAATAAAAGCAGATATTATCGCTAAGGGGGGAAAAAATGAATCACTCTGATGCGTTTTATCAAATGCTTAATGCGAATGGAAAAAAAAAATTGCATGATTTTTTTGTCAGTGCGTATCACCCCTTGTCGGGTTATAGGTATGTGAGTGAGTGAGTGAGTGAGTGAGTGAGTGAGTGAGTGAGTGAGTGTGTGTGTGTGTATGTGTATGTATATCCTGATTTTGGTTGAACAGTAGATAAAATACAAACATATGTCTTTGTGACCAATATTGATAACATTTTAGTATATTATTTGTGTTATTTTATAGGTATTAATAACATCTATCAAAAGTTACAACTTCAGATAACATGACTTGATGTATGAATATATTAAAATTGTTTTAGTAACTTTAGTAACTAACTTCTACTGTTGTTATTACCAAAATCATAATATATATAAACAACACTAATGTGGTAGAAGTGAGAAAGGTATAATTTAGAGGAAATTTACACACATTTGCGTGGAGGGAGAGTGGGAAACCATTTAAGACCACCCCCAGCACACCCAACTGGGATTCGAACCCCGATCTTCCCGTCATCAGTAGACCAGTCTAACATGAGAGTGACGCTTTAGACCAAGAGACCGACCATTGAGCAATTGTGGTGGGTTATTTTAATATAGAAGCACATGCACTTACAAATATAAAATGTACGTGATATGAACTGTTATATACGGTAACAGTAGTAACAGTGGACGTTGAGAACTATGTTAAGGGCATAATAATGTTAGGTCAGCCAGATGGCATACAACCACCTCTACCACACATCAAACACCTGTCGCGCCCTCCCGACATCAGCGCGCCAGACGGCTTCTAGAGCAACTAACGGGGCTTTCATTTGAAGAAGAATCTGTTTTCATGACAATGAAATTAACATTTGGAGCGGATGAATAATCCACCCACAAATATTAATTTAAAAGTGTATTAAAAATATGACACCTGGACACGGAGCCGAAACCAAGACCTTTGATTTGACGCACAGGTTCGTCCTATTCCAAGGGCCATATATTACTCATAATTTTAAGGCAGAGTCTGTAATTGACGTGTGAGATTGTCGGTTATTTAATGACGGTCAGACCCAAATCAGTGGTCGAATGGTCCAAAAAAAAGAGGCGTCACCCTCACGCAAATAGACTGGACTGTCGGTGACGGGGATATCAGGTTTCCCCGAAAAACAAAAGCAGAACTGAAATGTGGTCACGTGACGAGCTCTGAACCAATCACCATAAATCAGCGCGAACTGCGTAGGTCCTTTCTGCATTACTACAACCACAACTTTATCCACGCTTCTCCACTCGGCGTGGAAGAACCAATCAAATTTTAAAACCAACCGACTTACAGTGCGCATCCGCCTAAACAAACCTACTCAATAAGCGTGTGTGTGTGTCGTTTTAGTTATGTGTTGATTTGTTTCATTACACAATACAATAATTTGATAAAATTCATGTAACAATAATCTAGAATAGTGGTGTCCAACCTTTTCCGAATCGCGAACCCGTTGAAATCTATGATAAATCGCCGCGGTCCCCCTAATATCCACCGCCATACAAGGTGAAATTAAAAAAAATTCTACGCACACATTTTTAGTATTCCAGGTAATCCACTTCATATTAATAAAAGAAAAAATATGATTAGTTGTACAGTAATGGAAAAAAGCAGATGTTTAAAAGCAAATTGTGAATAGCGAATATTTTATATGTGAAAATACAAATAAAAAATAACTTAAACAAATCAAGATTAATTTTCTAGTTGATAACCAGATATTCCCATCCTGGGATCTCCGAAATTAAACATATTAATAATCAGATAACCCGAACGGGTAGTAGGCCTTGGTGCTAAAAATATGTATGTTTTAAGTTAGTGGGCCAACATACATTTCTGCTGGCTTGTGAGAATGCTGCGTCACTCTAGCAGATTCTGCTCTATTTTCGGGAAAGGCGTGAATCAAACTTTATGTTTAATTGTTTGAGCATGAACCCAAGCGGCCGAGTAAACCGACCAGTGGGGCGAGTGCATGTCTACCCACGTTGGGTGAAAGCAACAACAGACGGTCCCGGAGGCAGGGACCACGTTTCTCTCCTGGTCGAGATGTCAGGAATAGACGGACTGACCGCGATCAGCCCCTTCATTACTCGCAGTAGATCACTCTTGCCCGCGAGGAGACTTTCTACCTCGTCTCGATCAATACATGGTACAGTACAATTTTCATTGGAAGAACCTGACATCTAGAAAAGTTACTAAAGATACTTTCACGTCAAGACATATGATCTGCAGCCGTCACTTTTGATATGTAATATTAATACCTTCTATAAAATAACACTGATAATATCGTGAAACTTTATCAATGTTTGACGCAAAAGATTTGTATTTCCTAAAGTGTCTTTATAAACAGTGTCGTAACACCCAGTCCCGCAGGGCCTACGATGGGGTAAGGGGGGTGACAATGGTATAAGGAGGCCCGCGAAAGGGAACTTTAAATTACTATAAACTTTGTGGAAATAATGGTAATGAAATAATTTATGTACTGATTATTGACAATTTAGATAGTTGAATATGTTTATCATAAAGTGTTGTAAATTATAATTAAGTTCTAGCATAATTTCAAGTATTTCATTCGGCTTTAAATAGCTCAGATTTAAAAAAAACTCTTCATGCAGTCAAGCAGACTGATTGATGACGTTCCCAACATAACACCGAGGCTAAAACACTCATTATAAGGAGTGATTACTAAATTAGTAAATTATTTAGGACTATAAATTATTTCTTATAACATTTATTAAGGTGTTAGGTAACTTGTAAAAGGGGGCTCAAGCTTTAATTTGTTACGCCACCGTTTCTAGCTAAGATTCACGATGATACACCCGAGCATTCAACAGTATAGTTTTTATTATAAGATTATCTTAACTCACGACCTAGAAATTAATTTAAACTTGCAAGGTATCCGATGTGGTATGGGGGGAAAAAATATATCGGTACTTTACTCTTTTCAAGCATAGGAAGGAAAATTTTTATTTATAACAGTAGGTATCGTTATCGAAAGAATAAACACGAGATTGTATACGAATATAATGTGCGTGTTTATGAAAATGTTGATCAGTTTTTATACACCCTTAGAAAGTTTGTGCCCGTTTAGTAATAATCTAGCTAATTTTCGAACGAAATAACAGGAACGTTAGATCAAGAACTTGGGCTTCAATTTAGTACATACAAATGCATAAATTATAAACAAATATTTGTTTCTTTAGTTAATAATCAGATACGTGGTATTAAAAAAAAAGATATCGAATAAAAACGCAAAAGAAATATTTTTTTATCACTAAAGTATTGAATTTTTTTTACACATCCTTACCCTTAAGGTGAGATGGAAGGAGACGCAAGAAAAGCTAAGTATTTTTGAAGTTTTTATGGAAACACATTTTTTGACCAAAATAAATAAAATATTGTTCCAACAAAGAATTTAGTTTTCTTCACATGATGATATCGAAATTTCTTAATTATCTGTCAAGGGTGTCCTGGAATTTAACGACAGCCTTTTCTCTTCATTTAAAAAGTTTTTCATCTGAAGTCGCTATGCTCATAACAGATATTCAACAACTTTTGATAACAACCTGGTGAAGAAAATTAAACTACGTTTATACTGGAGCAATGTTTTTTTATTTTGACCAAAAACTTGATTTGCCATAAAAAAAAAAGTAAAAACACTGGCCTTTTCTCGCATCCTTAAGGCGAGAATGTAGGAAACGCGATGTAAGGTCAGTGAAAGGGCAAGGTTTTTGCATTTTTTATATCAAAACATTGTTTTTGGCCAAAATAGATAAAATATTGCTCTAGTACAAACATAAAGTTTAATTTTCTTCACATGGTGATATCAACAGTTATTTAATATATGTCATAATGAGCATAGCGACATTAGATGACAAACTTTCTAAATGAAGAGAAAAACGTATCGTTAAATTCCAGGACACTTTTGAGAGATATTAAAGTACTAGTGATATAACCATGTTAAAAAAAATTAAACTATTTTTCTACTGAAGCAATATATTTTATTTATTTCAACCAAAAAAAAGTTTTGATATAAAAACTGCAAAAACATTACCTTTTCTCTCTTCGCCTACACTCCCACCTTAGTACTAGAATCAGACCTGGCACTAGTAACGTGGTTATTTGTACAGTAAACACAAACTAGTACACAAGAAGTAGATATCACCTAGAATCATTTTTATAATAAGAGAGAAACTTGACTAGCAAGTCACAAGATGCTCATATGTACCTTGAGTACTTTCAGAGTTCCCCCACTCATTACGACACACTGACACAAACTAGATACAGTCTCAGCATGTTCTTATAAATATAATTGAACCATAAACAGTTTACTTCACGGTTAACATTACAGGAACGCTCACACTTCGTTTACCCGGTAGCAGTATAGACTTTACGGATTACACCATGGCCCTATCTTATAAGCAGAACCCAGATTTTGATGACCTAAAAGCGATCAAAAGATGACCTATAAAATGACCTGAAATTTCTAAAAAAATACTTTAATTCTTTTTCATTACCTAAAAATATGAACGAAAACTCTTAATAAATATGCACACAACTAAATCGAACATGCAATTTAAAATGGAAACTTATTTTTATAGTATTGCGTCTTATCACCACTAAGTTATGCCAAAGGGATTAAGATAGGATGAATTTAGAGGAATGTTTGCCACTTTTAAATGTAGGGAGAGTGTGAAACCATTTAGGAAAAACCACCATAATAAATCCGAGAGGGATTCGAACCAATACACCCCTATCATCGGCAGCTAGTCTGTTTTGAGAGTTACGTCTTAGACCATGCGGCCACTGGAGCATGTAAAAAAAACCCAAGCAATGACAAGCCTTTAACAGCTCAACTCTTGCATTCTGCTGAATATAGTATTGATATACAAATATCCGCTTCAGCGTAATAACTACCCCTTTCAAACGCAACCCTCTTCAGTCTAGTTGCAGTCTCACCAGGAATGTGTACTTTACATCAGACAAAGAGGATACAAAATTTCATGGCCTACATTATCTTTTCATTCAGTCAGTTATGGATTGGAAAAAATCTTTCATTTATAAAATTTCGATAGGGTTTAAAAATATACTTATTCAACATGAATGCCATAATAACACTAAAAAATGCCTAAAATTGACTAAAATGACTCAAAAATTACCTGTAAAATACATATTTATACAACCAGTAGATAATAAACAAAGCTTATGTACACATGAACATTGTCTGTGATGTAAAAAAAAAGACATCAAAATAGGGGCTCTGAAGTTTTTTTTAAAACAATACCATAGGGGGAACATGTAAAGTAAGCTTAATACCTCACCGGTTAGACGAAGGCTACATTCAAGGATCACTGCTAAAGTAGTCCTCTATCTTCCAACCACGTGAACTCGTTTTTGAAAGTTTAGGCCAGACAGCTAAGTTTATAAGAAAAAGGCTATTTTACGTATCGATACTATGTGTTGCCCAATTTAAGAAAAGGTATTGGAAGAACAAATAATTTTCATACTTTTTTTTTTTTTAATTTGACTCAAAATAATTATGAACATGGCACTGAAGGACTTGAGTTATTTCGTCGAATGCAAATGTAATAATACATTTTGAGATTGTTTCAAAAATAATTTTCCTGGCGTATAATCAATATAACTAATTTTTTACAATATGGTTGTTTTACTAAGAATTAAATATGGTACAGTGGGAAGTTTAAGGGGCAAGAGAAACTAGGAGAGTAGAAAATGCACCCATGGAGAGAAGATGTGAAGAAAACTCTAAATGGACCTGACAAGGACTCCCTTACTATTAAGGAAATTAACCGTAACTGACTCATGTTCGAGTAAATTTAAAAATGACCCTTGGACGCAGGAATCGAACCGGGACCTTTGACTTCGTCTTTCATTTATACTTAGTTGTACAGCGTTGCTTTCTCCATCATGATTAGGTTTGTCCAATTTATTTATACTAGTGGGATCATAAAAGCCACAACCGTCGCCTGTAACTGAGTCATGTTCGAATAAATTTAAAAATGACACTTGGGACGCAGGAATCGAATCGGGACCTTTGACTTCGTCTTTCATTTATACTTAGTTGTGCAGCGTTGCTTTCTCCATCATGATTAGGTTCGTCCAATTTATTTATACTAGTGGCATCATAAAAGCCACAACCGTCGCCAGTGGCTGTGGTATCAACGACAACTCTTAGTAGCCGATGAAATACACACGTACATTTCAGACTATGCCTTAAAATATGAGTGAAGAATGACCCAGGGCACAGGACGATCCCTGGATAGCTCAGTGGTAGAACATTGGCGCACTAAACCAAAAGTCCCGGTTTCGACTCCCGCGTTCAGGTGTCATTTTTCAATCCATTCGAAGCTCTTTGCACGTTTCCTAAATGGTCGGGAAGACTCGTGTCTGCTGATAGTTACTAACGAACCTGACGCTTCTCATGTCCTACTAGCGTGACCTCTGGTGGCGGCAACATCAGTTACCGGATGATACTTCGCCCGCCACATGTCATGACAGAATGGAACATGTATTCATGCAAAGTTGATACATTTGGTAAGTTTGAAAATTTCCTGACTTTAACAGAGTTTTTCAGAACAAAAGAAATAGGCCAAGCGTCAGGGATTTTTAATCGGTAAAAAATTCCCAGAAAGCTGGAAAATGTTTTAATCGCTTTATTTTGGGGATATAATTAGCATACTAATTTTTATAAAAAAAATCGATTCTGTTTAATTGTGGCAATAACTTTTTACATTAAAACTAAGTTAAAAGGAGATATTGAAAGTGTTTTTTCCACGATTGCGGCGAACGCAGATGTCGCAAGAGAGAATAATTAGTAGGCCTATGCTAATTAGACTCCCAAAATAAAACGATCAAAACATTTTCCAGCTTTCTAGGAATTTTTTCCTATTTTGTAAGTTTATTGCCCTAACGGCTGCTCTAAAATGCATTTCCCGAATATTTTACACGCAATGTTATAAATTTAAAAAAATCTCACTATTTACTATGTCTTTTACATAGAGTTTTTAAGACAACAACGTCAATGTTCTTTGCAAAAACCGCATGAATTAAAGATAAAACCTATTATTTTCCTCTTTTCTGCCTTACTGTGATTCCATACGTTCGCCGAAAAACTAGCGCAGAACAGAAACGTGGTCATGTGACGCGCTCTAAGCCAATCATAAGAATTCCGCTTAATCGGCGCGAACTGTTCTGCTGAAGTTTAAGTATTCTCTACTTTGTCCGCTCTGCTCAAGATGTTAGGCATAGGAGAACCGATCAAACCTCGGAACCAACCATCTCAAATCAGTGCGCACGCGCATTTGACAACGCATGCGCTCTACAGCCAGAAACTAACAGACAGCTTCGTTAGCCTTTGTGAGGGGATTTGAAATAACCCGTTAATGTAAAGCGTGTGTATCGATGTATTGGATTGTGCCACGACACAGCATTCTAATTTGTAAACATCAATCGGGAGAATGATCTAAAATATATGTCTATTTACTAGCCTGTGCCTCTAAGGCAGATTCTGCTTTCTATTTTCGGCGAACGTGTGAATCAAGCCTTTACTAATCGTTCGAGCTATACACCTATGTACTAATTACACTAATGCGTTAGGGACGAGTAAGGTTTAATTTCAAGGAAGTGTTACACACACGTTGTGTGGAAGGAGAGTGGAAAACCATTTAGGTAAAACCAGCCCCAGTTCACCCAACTGAGATTAGAACCTCGCTCTCCCCATCCTATTTTGTTGTTATAATCAGTTAATAAAGTCACTATTTTATAATAAATTTTAGTGATTATTAAGTTAGTAAGAACTAGAGTGCTAAGAAAATATTTTAGAATATTTAGGGGGCCGTGAATAATAAAAGGTTAAAACCATTGATCTAGACCATTCGATCAATAAAGCCGGAAAAAAACCTTATATTTTAATTTTTTTTTACATAATATTCGTATTACAAAAAGTATGAACAAATATACGAACATTTCAGTGACCTTTTAAAATGTCTCAGATTTTCAAGCTCATCCAGTCTGGTCTGACAGAATACAGATGACAAAAGAAGTCGAGATTTTAATCCCATCCAGGGGCATGTTTAATGAAACTAGACGTCTACAATTTATAAGTGACAAGTGAATGTTTTACACTAAATAAAAGGTTACGGGGTGAAAACAATGAATGCCATTTTTTTATGAGTTTGAGTAAATACAATTTAAAAGTGTGTTAACACCACTAGAACATGTATTTAAATTATACACTATTATTATTTCTACAGCAACTTAAAGTACAATAATTAATCAATAATAGCAACAACAAAGATATCGTGACTGAAGTTGTCTTTTTTTAAATTCTAAAGCAAACTAGCAGAGAAACAGATCAAAAACAATGATTGTCTTTGCTAAACAAGGTATAAACACCGAATGTCGAGCCGGTTAAGAATAAAATAATTAATATTAAGCTGATGATAGTATAACATAACACTTTTTTTACAATTGAGCTACCTATACTTTTAACACATTTTTGATTAGGCTAAGCTATTATTGTTAGGTATATGCTTAAGCTTTTTTGACACAAAGATTATTAATTTTGTTTAACATATAAACAGTTGTTTCAATCATTCCTCAAGAGATGGACCCACTATCTTATATTTTAATTTTTTTGACATTCGCTGTTTTTCCCCTGTTCCCTTTCCTTGTAAATAAAATGGGTTTCATTAAAGAAAATGGTTTGACTTGTAAATTCTTGTGCACTTGAAGAAGATCAGCCGTTTTATTTACAAGTGAAATATTAATACATCTATAAGTATTCTTCATTGTTAGAACAACCAAAAGTAAAATTGTAAAATTATTTTATAACAGTTGTAGTTAAATCGTGAAGTCTCAGTTATTAAAAATAAATGAACGTAAAGAGGACTGCATTTTGTTTGGAGCGTCCTATTTGAGATTGTAAATAAAATTAAGTTAAGGAATGAGGTACATTGTAATAATGTTATTGTTTATTTTCAGGTTCAATATTACTGAGGGGCATTGCGTAATTTATTATTTTCCGAACCAAGGCAGTTGATTTATTTTGTACCATAATGACTTATCTTGTAATAGTTAGGTCATAATGACCTCACTGTGTCGACGGGTCTAGAAAACTCCCCCAATAATAATAATAATAATAATAATAATAATAATAATAATAATAATAATAATAATAATAATAATAATAATAATAATAATAATAACAATAATAATAACAATAATAATAACAATAATAATAACAATCATAATAATAGTTTCTCAATTGACAATTAATTCATTCGAGACCGTTCATACGTCGCCCTCTCCTCACCTCAATAATCAATTGTCTACATCCTCTCTAAAAACCTATTACTCATACTATCTATGTTAGTTAATATACTGTAAGTGATTTATTCATTAATGTAGTATCTTGAACTAATGATGTAGAGAGATACCGAACAAAACTGCACTTGTTAAGTATTTTACTTACTTTCTGAGACTTGTAGAGAATACTCCTTGATTTACAAGCTTTTGTAAGTTACAACTACCTTTATGAAACCAAACTATAAACTAACTTGTAAAAAAAAACTTGTAAATAGGTAAAATTTACTTGTAGATTTACGAAACACACTATTCCCTAATTCCTTACAACTTAAAAGTGAATTTTTCTGTAAATAATTGTGGACTTGTAGCCTTATTAAACAGGCCCCTGGTGTACGAAGGGTGTTTTCCCCTTAATGGTTTTCCACTCTTTCCACCCCGATGGAGGCACATTTCTTCTAAACTCTACGTTCCTCTGCCATATTCCAATGGTGTGATCACATATCCCGGACAGGTATTAAGATGCGTTGGAAAAACAACAACTGCTTCTGATGCATACGCGCCACACGACGAAGAAGGATACTATAATATTTTTAATCAAGACACATCTTTTAAGTGATGAGAGCAAATTCAGGGCATATTTTAGACAATGTTAACTGGTTCAATCATGTATTACAATTTTCAAAAATAGTATCGAGAAAAACTCGTACAATTCACTAACAAATACGCACTGCCGCTACAACTCTGGCAATGTCGCTGCGTCTCTAGCCCCAAGCACTGCTCATTTCACCAGTCCTGCGACACGTGCCGCCATCGACACCAACCGCAGGTAACCGTCGCAGCTTGGACAACGTACCTTAATAATCGCTCCAATTCGTATGTAATCGCTTTCAAATAGGAAGAATACGCCTTATTATTTTTGAAGCCAACTATTAAAAAGGTTAGATTCCGACTTTGAGACTTTGGTAAATTAATCATCTGAAATTTAGTTGCTTAATTTGTCTTACTTAGTGATTGGAAAGGAACTCAATTTCTCACTAAATAATATTTGGTCTTAGCCAGGAATTAAACCTGTCCCCCTTTGTTTAGTAGAGAGATACTCCACCGATTGATCTAAGGCTTCTAAGCTGTCGAACTTATTCGATTCAGACTTAAATTACATAACACTAACATAGGACTTGTATTTTATTAAGAAACTTTAACAGCCAAGTAGACAGAAAACCAACTTAAAAGAAGTTTCGGTGATCAAATGGTCTAAGACGTCACTCTTAAATAAACTTGGCTGACGGTGACAGGGAGATCGGGTTCGAATCCATGTCGGGTGTACTGAGGTTGTTTTCCTAAACGGGTTTTCACTATCGTCCCAAACAAATGCGGGTACACTTCGTCCTAATTGAACCTTGCTCATCCCTAACAAATTAGTAATATTAATGTTAATATGTGTCCAACTCAAACGGGTAATAGAAACATAGTGCTAATATAATAAAATAAAATTAGTAGGCCTGTTACGGTATAAGATAAAAAAATTATAATATACCGGATCGTATGGTTTTTATCGGCATAAATGTTAACTAAGAGACATATGTGGATAGATCGAATTGGTAGAATACGCAGCGCTTTAAAAAACATATAAAATAATAGGCATATTCTTACTTTCACCTCACACGACTAGCTCGCACCACTCCAAATAACATTAAAGTTACCTTTTAGTTCTTGAGGAACCCCCCCCCCAAAACAACTCGGTGGCAGAAAGATAACCATACAGTTTTAATATCTTGGCTTGCATAAAAAAATCATAACATGTATTTTTTTTAGATCTATTCAAGTCGTTGGTCTAATAACGAGCCGGACGTGCAATGACATGCTCATTTTACTCTGTCACGCTTTCAACTTTCTAGCAGTGTACAACTTGAGTAACGCTAATTTATAAAAATTTAACATACATCGCTAATAGATATTTAAACCATGAGGACAAGCCTAACGGCGGTGCATACTTCCTACAAGAGTTAAAAGGCGTCGATAATAATTAATAACACGTGAGCTTGTGTGCTCTCACAGAATGTTTAATTGCCGTGGTTAAGAGCATCAAGTGAAACTCTCTTCTAAGCAGGGAGTCGAACCAAAATATGTATCCGTTCTGGTTTTTGTTCCGGTGCTCTCCAAACAAATATTATAAGGTTTCGGTTCTTACAATTTTTTATTTAATAATCAGTAATACTACTATTATAGAATTCGTAACTAGAAAAAAATAAATACCTCGACAAAAATCCTTAGAAAAGGGAAACTATAATGTTTCAAAATAAAATTAAGTCAAATAAAGAATAGCATAACATGTAGTTATAAAATTTAGAACCATTAAGAACTGATAAGAACCTAAAAATATATCAATTCTAATTCAGGTTTTGGTTCTCAAGTAATTAATTTTTAGGGTTCCTGTTCCAGTTCTGGTTACTTAAAAATAATTGTTAATTCCTGTTCTTGTTCCGGTTTACTATCTGATTCTAAGAAACAATTATTCAAATCCTGGATAGATACGTCAAATGGGATAGTCTAAAAAACTTGGTAAAACCCACACCGGTGGACAAGCAGACTAAATGTTGAGCTCGTCTAGTCTAGTCTGCCAGTAATAGGGGGAGGTCGAGGTTTCAATCTCACCCGGATGTATTGAAAGTTTTTTTAATGTTTCACGATCTCCCTCCACGCAAATGTAAATACATTTCCTCTCAATTCTACCTTCCCTATCCCCAGCCCAAACGGGTAGTAAGATACGGATACGTGACGGAAGAGTGCCAAAGAGCGCACCTGAGTGTTGGAGCGCTTCCTCCAAGGAACCGGCGCCGGCGGAGGGTCCAGTAGATTCTCGAGTGACCTGCCTTGATCATGCCTGTGATGGGGAGCATGCCCCCCGTGTCCCCACACGGGCGTGGCAGACTCTTCCTCCTCCCAGTCGGAGCGCACGTCCTCCAGAGAGCGCGAATGAAGACAGGGGCAGGCGCAACGCGGAGGTTGGGCGACCGGCGGGGGCGGCAGCGCGTGGCGGTACAGCGGTGCCAACAGGTAGTAGTCCCGGCCCTTCTCGCGCCACTCCGGCTCGGGGACGGCTCCGGGAGTGGGCCGGAACGAGATGCGCGGGGGGCGGGGTCTGGCCGGGGGTGGCGGAGGCGGCTGATGCCGATACAACGGGGGCCAGGGACGACGCATCATTGTGTTTTTACCGGCATGACGCAGAAGGTGGTGGTGGTATGTGTCTATCTCCATCACGAGCCGCTCACTACTAAGGAAAGGTCCACTGACAAATATCCGTGATACGTAAACTAACCTCTCGATAGTATTACAAACATCGGACTAAATAGTTTCACTAAGAACGTTAGCACTATCACTCACATGTCTATGTAAAATATATTTAAAATTAAATTTTTACAAATACAAAAAAAAAGTGTTTCTCACATAAAACCCCTGAAAGAAAAAAAACAACTTTCAGTGATGGAATAAAAATGAATTTGGGATTGCACAGATAACACTCGTCAAATTAAATAAATAAAACACGAAACAATAAATCCCTCACATAACACGCAAACATTGATTTAAAAAACAATATGTTTAATGAGTCTTTTTCAAAACAAATATAGGGTCTGTATTGACGCAAGTAAACGAGAGAAAGAGATCCAATGGCCGGCAGCCATGGCCGGTAGAAACGAACTGAAGTCAATGGAACCACGAAGCTCCGAGGAGCCTCGTTAGCCGAGTGAGAGCAGAGCTGACTGACCTACATCCCCACCCCCTTTTACAGGACACAACTTCTACTATACCGGCACCTTTCAATAGCCCTTTCCACTGTCATACACTGGGCGACGTAGCTTATTGGGTAGTTTTACCTTTCCAACACACTAGCCCTTTCCACGGTCATACACTGGGCGACGTAGCTTACTGGCTGGTTGCAACCTTCAAACACACTAGCCCTTTCCACGGTCATACACTGGGCGACGTAGCTTACTGGCTAGTTGTACCCTTCCAACACACTAGCCCTTTCCACGGTCATACACTGGGCGACGTAGCTTACTGGGTAGTTGCAACCTTCAAACACACTAGCCCTTTCCACGGTCATACACTGGGCGACGTAGCTTACTGGCTAGTTGCAACCTTCAAACACACTAGCCCTTTCCACGGTCATACACTGGGCGACGTAGCTTACTGGGTAGTTGCAACCTTCAAACACACTAGCCCTTTCCACTGTCATACACTGGGCGACGTAGCTTACTGGGTAGTTGCAACCTTCAAACACACTAGCCCTTTCCACGGTCATACACTGGGCGACGTAGCTTACTGGCTGGTTGCAACCTTCAAACACACTAGCCCTTTCCACTGTCATACACTGGGCGACGTAGCTTACTGGCTGGTTGCAACCTTCAAACACACTAGCCCTTTCCACGGTCATACACTGGGCGACGTAGCTTACTGGGTAGTTGCAACCTTCAAACACACTAGCCCTCATTACACCTTTGAAAAGACCTAACATACCACGTTTAGAGGGCAAGTGAATTTGTGTTTCCTTGTAAGATTGTGATAAAACTGTCAGATTTATTTGGAATCAATTATCTCTCAATGAAAATAACATTTCTAGTTTGGGAATATATTGGTAGAATAAAGGAAAAGTTTATCAAATAAAATAATAATTTACAACCAGACACTATTCTGTAATTAATCAGTAGAATACTGTTTTTAGCACGGCGGATAACTACCCGTTCGAGTTATACGCATATGTTTTAGAAATGAGAAAGGTTGGAACTTTTATAGGAAGTGTACCCGCATTTGCGTGGAGAGTGTAAACAATTTTGAGAATAAATACCTCAGTTCAGCCTGCCGGAATTTGGATCCCAATCTCCCCGTCATCGGCAGTCCAGGCTATTGAGAGGAAGACACCTTAGACCATGTGTATTTCAAAGTTTTGTTGATGGAGTACCACCAAATGGAAGTTATCCCCACTGGGGGACAACCCAGGCCCTGGGAATAATGGGTATATGGTGGTTGAAATTTATGCAGAAAAGTCCTTATTTTTAAGCAATTACATTTTAGGACTATATACAGGCTACAAGATTAAAATTAATTATTTATTTAATTAAATGTTGAAAATTAAAAAAAAAATCATTTGAATTATAGGATATATTTTAACACTACGTCTTACCTGTTCAAGTTATTAGCATATCTATAGCTTAAATGAGTTAGGGATGAGAAAGATTGAATTTGAGGGAGTGTGCCAGCATTTGCGTGGAGGTAAAGTGAAAAACAATTTTTGAAAATAACCACCCTTTTAATACACGCGATCGGGATTCAACCCCGATTTCCCTGTATTGGCAGTCTAGTCTAACACGAGAGTGACGCCTTAGGATATGCGGCCATCGAAGCAGATCACATTGAATTAGAAAGCAATACTTTTTTGTTATTTCTAACATTCAAATTCCCATAGTTTTTTTTATAAATATTGTTCAGATTGGTTGACTTAAGGTTGGTACAGACTTCATTTTCTATATTACTTGTGTCTAGAGAGGAAATAAAAACAACATAGTTTAAATATTTCATATTTAATCTTTTGCATTTTAAACTTTTGTATTATAAGTGACTAACATAATTTAATTCAATATTACTACACTTCTTGGGATCATGCGGACCGCACTTTGAGAAAAAAATGCCTTAGAGCGAGAAGCCACCAAAGAGGGTTGGAATTTTTAAAATTATTCATTGAATGAACACTGATCCTAAAAATATGAAATTGGCTTTTTTTTCGCCGAGGGTTATAAGGTAATCTATCGTTAACGAGACCCTCAAGTACAAAGCTAAACAATTTGTTATTTAAATAACCTAACTTTCACTATCGAAAGTACGAGCTTGTCAAGAAAATGGAAATATATCATATTTTTACAAACACATTATTTTTGTTTAGTCGCGTGTTGGTTGATACAAATAAAATGTCCACGGTTGACGTATTACCTATCGCGATTCAGATTTCTATTCTATTATCCTAGGTTGAAGCCTTGACAATGAATAGGTAATGTGCGGAAAGCGAAGCGATTATATGAGTGGAACGAAAAAATCGGCGTAGTTAGCTTTTGAATTTTTGTATAAAACACTTCAAAGAGTTTAATATGTATCATAAATGAATAAAAATGTAAAAAGTGGCTGGCCTTTCAATTCATGTGGTATTATAAGCCGGGACCTTTTTGTAAGGTAAGCAGGACCGTAATTAACAACGTAAGACTGTAGAACAGTGTCAGAATATGTTCTCAAGGTCATAAAGTTTAAGAAAATAAAACCAGTATGTATATGCATGTATATATATATATATATATGCACGTATATATATATATATGTATGCACGTATATATATGTATGTATGCACGTATATATATATATATATATATATATTTATTTATTTATTTTAAATTTACATGTCTGTGTAGAATAATAAAAGCCATGTGGTATCTGTCTGATGAGAGTTTTTCTCAAACTTTCCGATAAGGTTATAAGCTTAAAATTCGCACACTTATCACACACTGAGCATCATACATAGCCTGGCCCAGATCAGATCCCGGCTCGCGCGAGGGAAAAGAAAAGACCAAGATATGCCAGAAATGTGTGCAGTGTATTAGTATTTGAACGATTACTCGAAATTTTCCGTGGTGACGATAGGGGACAAAGCGACAAAGTGTATTGTTAATAGCTACAGTATGTCTCTATTAACACAGAATAAAGATTTGTGCACAATGCTAAGTTGTGAAGCCATTCTATAATGGTCAAAAACGGCCTTTTCAACGCAGTTTTTTTTTATCCTAGTAGCATTTAATATTTCAACAATGTTCAGTATTTAGGAACATCTATTAACTCTTTATCTCTATTAATGTTTAATCAGAAATGGTCCACGTGCAATAGTGTTCGTGTAAGTTTACGATCTCGAGCCGACTGTAGCACAGAGTCGATGGGTACGATCTTAAGTCAGGGCGGTCCAAAAGTTTTTCATCCCAAAGGCAAAAGTTGCTATTCAGTTTGTATCGCCAGCTGAATATATAATTAAGTAATCGCATCAACTTAATATAGGCTTAGGCATAACAACTAGCAATCATTTTCAATACTTTTATAAATAAATTGTAATTTTGGTTGGTAGAATATTTCAAATTTTAGTGCCAAATAAAAATATTATTTACTCTCCCGAATCTGTATTGTAATTATGAAATATGCACGTACACCGACTTTCACAAAACAGTATAAAATTATAAATATTTACTTATACATATTTTTATTAATCAAATAAGTACACACAAAATTGCAATCGTGACCTTTTTAAATAAATATTCTTATTTGAATTATTAACTATTTCATATCTGACACCAAAGTTCCAACCTACAGAGTAATAAGATGAATATTCCAATACGAAAAGTAAAAAGATGAATATTCCAATACGAAAAGTAAGAAGATGAATATTCCAATACGAAAAGTAAGAAGATGAATATTCCAATACGAAAAGTAAGAAGATGAATATTCCAATACGAAAAGTAAGAAGATGAATATTCCAATATGAAAAGTAAGAAGATGAATATTCCAATATGAAAAGTAAGAAGATGAATATTCCAATACGAAAAGTAAGAAGATGAATATTCAAATACGAAAAGTAAGAAGATGAATATTCCAATATGAAAAGTAAGAAGAAGATGAATATTCCAATACGAAAATGTAAGAAGATGAATATTCCAATACGAAAAGTAAGAAGATGAATATTCCAATATGAAAAGTAAGAAGATGAATATTCCAATCTCACATCAAAGAGACCAAGAACGCACTCAGTGAAAATTGGTCAGAAAGTGAAGGAGTCTTGGATGAGTTCCTCCACATGATGTCCTAACTAGCTACTACAATACGCGGACCAACGCGGCGGAACAGAAGCCACTGTGTTCACAAGAAAACACGGCATGCACAGGAATCATCGGAACGGACTTTCACTGCTCGGATTAAATATAATTTACCCTCCTTCGCCCGTCTCTGTTAACTGATGTGATCTAAATTAGATTTAGAAATAAGGCGTTTACTCGCGAATTTATTTATATTGAAGACTAATTTAGGTATTATCAGCTATCCTCTTCGAATTAGAGTAATTAGTTGACTAACGAAATTGCCTTGTGAATTTGAAGCTATCTTGCGAAGCGGGTTGCATATTAACTCGACGCACCCAAGCAACACACTTGGACGTCGATGTACAAAATATAAGAGGGAAGAAATTGAGCCGTTCATCCTAAAAGGCCCCTAGCTAACCCGCTTCGGTGGCCGCATGGTCTAAGGCGCATCTCTCACAATAGACTAGACTGCCGAAGACGGGGAGATCATGGCTCGATCCCGATCAAGTGTACCGAGTATTTTTTTGCCTAAATGGTTTGTCACTACCTCAAAGCAAATGCGGGTACACTTCCTCTAAATTCAACCTCTCTTAACCCTAATACATTAGTGTAATTGTTACATAGGGGTGTAACGCGAACGGGTAGTAAGACGCGGTGCTTTTAAAAAAAAGGGAGATCCTATCTTGATTTGCCGTGACGTCATTTAGAGTATCACATGACGTATCTATAGGCTACATTGTAAGAAAGGAAATATCTGTTACAAAGGTTGTAAGTGCTTTGAGCTTAGGTATTTCCAGATAAATATTTCAGGCTTCTATTTACTACACTGAAGGTGTTTGTTCTACATAAACTAAACACATGCATAGTAGGATTTTGATAGAAACACCTTTTAGAAAATACAATATTTTTTCCGGTCAACATTGATAACATTTTCATGTATTATTATCATTAGGGGTGTTCAAAGTCCATTTTTTCAATTCAAAGCGAACTCGAATCGAATATATTAAATATTCTCGAAGCCGAATCAAAGTTCGAATATTTTTTGTTAGTTTTCTTACACTAGAAAAATATACTATATGATTGTTTATTAAACTTTATGGATTTAAATAACTTAGAAAATGTTTTATTGTACTTATTGTTACTAATATTTAATTTTAATCTAATAAATCAAGTTATGTTACAACTTATAATTCAATTACTTTGGATTTTTTCCAAATAAATATTGTTTTATATTATATATAAATGGCAATACTTGACCATACATCGAGTTTTTAGCTGTCAATATTTTATTGATGAAGCTTTGAAGCAGGAATTATTTTCGAAACGAAGTCGATGCTGATATTTGTTTCGAAGCCGAGTCGAAGCTTCGCACACTCCTCATTATTATTATTTCTTAGGCATGTATATTGTCTATCAAAAGTGACATTTGAAGATCACATGACTTTACGTGTGAATAAGTGAAAGTATAAATACCGAAGTAAATTTTACCCCTGTTGGATAAGATTTTTTTCTTTGAATTAAAAGTGGCTCTAGAAATATATATAATGAGATAAAGCTGCTTTAATGCATTCACGCAGATTTATTTAATAAAAAATCAATTCTCAATGAACAAATACAATTTTCAAAACAAATTCTTCTAAACATATTAAAACATTTACCCCAAAACATTAAAATCCTGTAACCTCATTTATTCTGTTCTACCTTCCATTGTAGAAAATGACCCGTTCAAGCCGGAGTCGAGAGGATTAGTACCTTATACTTCCTCTACACATTCATTTCCATAATTTTATCTATCCTTGATTCCATAGATCATTCAACACTCAACTGATTTCAATAATAGTTTCACAACCTAACATTTTTATACCGTGATCTTGGAAACTTTACCTTTTATAGCTCGCTTATCATAAGTCTTTTGTTTTTACACACATTTTCTCCCTCTGACCCACACCTTATTTAGTTAACATCTAGCCGTCGTAATAACACATCGTGTTTTTTACAACGACTCAAGTAAGTTTGTTTAATAATTCTCTTTACTAATTTATAACTGTTTAGTGGTAATTCACTTTTTTATAACTTTAATCTTAATTTATCTTCATGCTTCTTTAATTTCATTTGCAGTGTCCATGATTATGGTACCATAGTACCGAAACATGTCGGAATGAAGTAATCCAGCATCTTTCCAGTGATTGATATCAAAAAAGGAGTAATGGGACAAGGAAACATAAGACTTAGATTATTCAAAATTACTTAATTAAATTTGTTTTGCAGATGTTAACCTTAAATTTTATTATTTTATTTCACGACATATTTGGACCTAAGACATTGTTTTGTACCATATTATATTGTATCTTAAAAGTTTTTGTATTCGTGTTTTTAACTTGTCAACCTATGTCTTAGACTTTTCATCAACTCGTTTATGGTCTAGTTGATGATACATTATAATGGTATGTAAATGTTTATATCTTACAATATGTTTTTTCACCAGAAGTATATTTAAATTATACATTTTGACTTGTAATTTCAATTAATACATCTACCAATTTAGCAACTGTTTAATCTATAAATTCAATTATATATATATATATATATATATATATATTTCTAGAGCAATTTATCTAAGTCTTAACTTTTAATTCTAACCGCTCCTAACTGTCAACAATTTTTTAGAATGTTATTTCTTTGAAGATTGAACTACTAAAAAGCTATTTATCCTTTGTTTGAATAAACAATGTAGTTGCATAAGCAATGGGATGACAATAACTGTTTCTCATAGCGACGAGCACAGACACATGAATTACGCAACACCAAAAATAGCAGCAAATAAGTTTATATTTCTTATTTATACCAAACGTTTTTTGCTACAGACTTCATTTTAAAAAATAAACCCACTATTTTTTTTATTATGAATCTTAGCAACCGACATCTTAAAAAGGTCACACCAACTATTGTTACGCAAAGACTCGAGTTTTTAGTATTCTCTTGGCGTATTTTCCCGCCCATGGCCCGGAACATAGCAATGTTACCAAGACGTCCAAGATGTTAGAGACTAATACATCACGGTAGTAAAACAATCTGGCGGGGCCGACTGTCTAACATAACAGCGATCTGTCAGTCACAGTAGCTGTTACAACTACTTGTCAGTTTAACAAATGTGACGAATCAGGAAGGCCTTAGTGAAACAAGTTTAGTGAAAAACAACGTATTTCCCGCAATGTGATAAAATAAGCCAAATTCTACATTTGGCAGTTACTAAATAATAATCGTTAAGTTTTGTTGTTACATTTTAAGAGGAAGATAGTGTCAACTAATAAGCAATAATAAATAAACATAATTTGGTAATCAATTAACTACACCGGTGGTCACGCGGCGAAAAAGCGTCAGGCTCGTTTTGTCTATTTTGTCGGTGATAAGAAAGTTAGGGTGAGAAATACTGACCGGTTGTTATTTTCTAAATTGTTTCCCAGTCTCCCTCCATGCAAATGCAGGAACTTTTTCTTCTAAATTCTACCTTTCTCAGTCCCGGTGTATACGAATTGCGGAACAGCTAATGCGGGTGCACACGAATTGCGGAACAACTTATCCGAGCTTACACGAACTGCAGAGTAAAAATTAAATTCATAGTGACATTGTTCAAAATGGAACATGGAGATTAGGTTAGGTTAGACTATGTTATGTTAGGTTAGTTTAATAGTTCGGAGCTGAATGGGATTACAGGTTGTTCCGCAATTCGTGTGGACCGGCTTACCGGTATACTTTATTTCGCAATTCGAGTGGGCCCTAATTGAATGTCTGCTGACAGGTATTACCTTATTCTGCAATTCGAGTGGGCCCTAAATGAATGTCTGCTGACAGGTATACCTTATTCTGCAATTCGAGTGGGCCCCTCACCCTCAGTCCTACCCCATTAGAATAAATATTCTAATAGTTCATCGACGGCCGAATGCATGTCCTGATGTACCAGGCACTGTGAGACACCAAGATTTTAACCATCCATTAAAGTGACAGGTTGTCCCGAAGAAAAGAAAAGGGTAAATATTCATAAAATTAAATGAAAAAAATGGTGTCTAGAGACATATTGTGCAAACATAAATAAAACAATGTTAACTGACAAGGGTGTCTAGAGACATATTGTGCAAACATAAATAAAACAATGTTAACTGACAAGGGTGTCTAGAGACATATTATGCAAACATAAATAAAACAATGTTAACTGACAAGGGTGTCTAGAGACATATTGTGCAAACATATTAGGCCTACTCTACGAAGGACCGAGTGAGAGCTTCCCTCGGATTAATGCCAATCAGCGTCTCGCTTGCCCGAGCAGGGCTTTTGGACGTCTGTGGTACCTTGCCAGGTGTATCACATAGTTCACACATCCCCGAGTGAAAGCATCCCAAGGATCACTGGTGATTAACATCTCGCTTAACCGAGCAGGGCGTTAGGACGTCTGTGGGACCCTCCAGGGTCTATCACATAGTTCCCTAGTCCCTGGATAAGAAGGTTGTGGATAATCCGGAAGCGTATTCAAGTGATTCAACAGCATTTCTACCTTGACTCAATGACTGCCAAGGGTGTTAAAGAACCACCCGAATGACACTTTCAAACAGAGATGGACACAGGAAGTCCCTGTGAGAGAAAGTAATTTGGATCACAAGATCTGCTACGCTTGAAACTGCACCAAAAGGTGGTGGTTCTCATGACACCTTCCTTGAGATGGCACCACTTCCCAGGGCAGCTAATGTGAGAGATCAAACTCATGGGATCACAAACATGGTATCTTCTGACAATCTGTAGTAAGATCACTGACCGATATAGGAAGTGTAAATAAAAAACTTTTTTAAATCTAATTTTCATAGTTTTGGGGATAAATTTTGACAAAAATCCCAAGTCGACCAATTTTATATTTTCAAATGCAAATGCCATTTTTTTTAAATGATAAGACTTGAGAAGATCAGGTGGACAGACAGTGTGAAAAATGAAGCTATAGAAGAAGTTGTCAAATCTGAGAAAAATACCTTAATTTACGTTCCTTTAATAAGCAAAATCAACTAATCTTGTATACTTTATCTATCCTGAAAGGTAGCAAAATAACCTTGGGGA
This sequence comes from Timema bartmani, assembly GCA_902151455.1. Classification (NCBI taxonomy): domain Eukaryota; kingdom Metazoa; phylum Arthropoda; class Insecta; order Phasmatodea; family Timematidae; genus Timema; species Timema bartmani. The sequence goes on along the minus strand of CABFWB010000130.1, from coordinate 396,869 downwards.
CGGTCAAGTATTACGTAAGCACATTTTTGGCTATTTTTAACCGCTCCTCCCCCTTGTAGACAAAAATAAGCAAATGCCTGACCCTCTCCCCTCACCTTGTCAGATTTGTAGACTTTTTTTCATTTGTTCAGAGTAATAACCATTATTTTTCTCATGCTTCTAGCCTGAACAGGTGGTAAGACGCGATGATAAAAAAATTAAAAATGTTTGCGATTTATAAATTGCTAGTAATTATTAACATAATTGACAGTTAACAATGGTATACAATGAATTAAAATTTAATGAATATGTAAAATTAAAACAAGTTATAACATTATAAAAGTTTAAAATTTTAATTTACTTTTAATTGAAGTTTAAAAAATTATTAGATAATACATGAATATTATATTAATAAAACAACACCCCAAGGCCTAAACTCAATTTAATCCGATGACCAAGGTTCTTGAATCCACCTCTCAACACTCAATTATTATGTTTCTATTTGGG
>CABFWB010000130.1:310991-375518 GCA_902151455.1 Timema bartmani | reverse complement strand
TCCACCCCAAAAATAGCCAGTGCCTGTTTTGCTCAGTCAGGGAGAGAACGGCTTCACATTGTCGCGAATAATTTGCATTATTAGCAGTTTGGATCGTATAAGTGAATTAACATATAGTAACCCACTTCGGTGGCCGCATGGTCTAAGGCGCTACTCTCGCAATAGACCAGACTGCCGAAGACTGAGACATCGGGGTTCAATTCCGGTCGGATGCACTGAGGATGGTTTCCCCCACACTTTCTCCGCGCAAATGCGGGTACAGTTACTCTAAATTAAACCTTCATGATCCCTAGCACATAAGTGCAATTAGTACATAGGTGTATGACCCGAAGGAGTAACAAGACACGTGCTTAAAAAAATACTATTTTATCTCAACAGTCTTATAGTTTAATCTTATATTATGTAACTAATCAATTCTTTCAAACTTGTCAAAATCAATATCATTATTATAAATATCCTCCAACAATAGCATGAAATACAGTATGAAAACACTTATGATGTTAAACCAGTAGTAACTATTAGCTATTTAATAAAACCTAAGAGGAATATGAATCCCATGCAAGATGTTGTTTATGAAATATTGTGGTTAACTTTTAAAGATTTGAAAATGAAAGAAAACGGGCCACTCCTATTTACATGGTAATTGAGTAATTCAAACATCTGGAAGTTGCGTCTAATATTAGCGTAGGCTATATGGGCCTGACGGGGTAAAAAAAATCAAACTGATTATTATTTTTTAAACACGTTAATACAAATTCATACCACGAATAATAAATTACATCAAAGAACAAGTTAAATGCTTCAAATGTAACTTTTTTTAGCACAGCATTTTACTACCCTTTCGGATTATACGACTAAGTACTAATTACACTAATGTGTTAGGGATTAGAAAGTTTGAATTTAGAGCTAGTGTACCCGCATTTGCATGGAAATGGTGGAAGAGAGGACAACAGTCCTCAGCATATCCGATCGGGATAGAGCTCCGAACTCTCCGTCTTCTGCAGTCTAGTCTATTGCGAGTGTGACAAGACAGAGTCAATATGTTTACATTTTAGTTAGTTTAATGTCATCAGGTAATCTTCCAAATCAAACACTCACCCATTCCCCTGGTCTCCAAGCTTCGCTCACACAAACACTCATCTCAACTCGTCGCAAGGTGATGACATTAGGAACTGAGACGAAAATGGCCGGTCTTAGTCCTCAGGAGATGGACTTGAAAGTTAGCGGGCACGTGAGGGAGAGTGGAAGAGAGGGTCCATCGACAGTCACACAAGAGAAACACTTCCGATAGAACAATGTATAGTCGGGTCTCCTAAAATAGAGCCTTATCCGACAATTCGAAACGTTATTCAAAACCACTTTAATCAGCCGAGACGAATGTCCTTCATCGTTCATTTTTGAAGACTGTCAATAATGACTGCAAGGTTGACATAATAATACTTCGTTAATGTTGCTTAATCTAGATTTCATTGTTTTTTCTCATCAAAAGTATTTTCTATTTTGTTTAGGTCTGTATACAATCCAGTCTAGATAGGGAGGAACCTTTTTTTGAAAGTTATAAAAGTTATTTAAACAATATTTATATGAAATAAAAATGTATAATTATGATGATATATCTGCAGCTAACACTTTGGGTTGTTAATATCAATAGCATCCGCTTTGGTGGTCAAATGGTCTCTAAGGAAGACATCACTCTCGCAATATACAGTACCACTAATAACGGGCAGATTGGATTTCCGAGTCCCAGTCGGGTATTCTGAGACGGAGGTTTTCCCTAAATGGTTTTATAATCTCCCTCCACGCGAATGCGGGTACCTTTACTCTAAATTCAACCTTCCTCATCCTTAACACATCAACGTGATCAGTACAAATGTGAATAGCCTGAACGGATGTCAAAACGCGGTGCTAAAATAATAGTAGGCCTATTGTTTGCTTGTGCTCTCGTTTGGGGACACGGCTTGGGATCAGTCCATTTGTAGCGCAGCTGAGTGTCCCAGGGTCACCTGCGAGAGCGGAGGTCAAAGGTCACGACCCCACCTCCCCTCTCCACTGGTCAGCCAAGGTCGCGGGCGAGATATTGACCACTTTGAGAGGCTAGTTTTCACTCACTCCCGCGCCTTTTTTGTTCTGTGCCACTTTCTGTTTCGTCAGTCTAGAAAGGTTTATCCAAGGAATACCTCAACTCTATATTTGGCGCTCGGCCGACGACAACAACAAGCGAATCCGTGTTTCTGGTGTAAATGTCAGTCACCCAGATAATAAAACAACTCTGATTGTCACGTCATCGAAGTGATTATGCTCCAGATCAGTGCTTCCCAAAACCTTTCAGAGCGACAAACTTTCGCGATCCGCCTAGCTTTGATGGACCTGAAGACTCAGGTGGGGGGATTTATTTAATGTTTTAATTTTTTTTTTTCACTTTCAAGTTGTTTAGTAATTTTAAAATAATGACAAAATTTTCGCATTTAAAAAAACCTTTTCTCAACCCACCAAAAAATCGACTCGCGAGCCCACAGTTGCGGAACCACTGCTCCAGATAATTTGTGCTCCAAAGTTTAATTCGCCCCCTTAAAAAGTTGGGGTTCCCTTGTATCAGCTCTGATGATGGTTAGGGGTGTATTTATAAACAAGCTCGTCCTGTTACTAAGATAGTAAATTATATTTGACGATAAAACACCGATTAAATACCGGTTTAGTGCGTTATGTGGGCCGGGTGTTGTTCCAGTTCTATGTCATGGAAATACAAATTCAGCCTCACCAATCCTTTAGTAGTAGCCTACTAATTCGGCGACCTTCATAGTACTAATTCGGCCTCATAAACCAACCAAAAACTTTCTATCTCATTTTGCACATACTTAGGATCGTGTAGTGCCTTATATTAGGTTAGGCTTGTTTGGGTTATGCCATAGGATAAGTTAGGATTGTGTTGTGTCATGCTATCACCTTGAACAAATATTTACATCCAATCCTCAAGTGTAGCGCCACAACAACCGTAGAGGAGTTAGTATACTAACAACTCGGACAAAACCCGGTTTCCTAAACACCCTTAACGGGGCCGAACTCGTATGCAACCTATTAAATTACTCGTGATGTCAATGGAATTGGTAAAATACTTATGAAAGCCATAAGTTTTGTTAGGGGATTGCGTCACAACAGGTTTAACACCAAATGTCCTCTTTCACATGACGATTTTAAATTACTTGAATAAGAGAGTTTATGTACGAGAGGTTTGATTTCGAGAAAGAGTTCCTTAAAATGGGGTGCTAGTGAGCGTGAGTTTAGGGCAGTATTTTCGAAGTTTTTATAGCATAAACATTTATTTGGCCAAAATAAATCAAATATTTCTTCTATAGAAACATAGAGTTTAGTTTTCCGCACATGCTAATCTTAACAGTTCTTTAATATCTTCACGGGTGTCCTGGAATTTAGTGACAACTTTTTCTCTGAATTTAAAAAGTTTGTCACCAAATGCCGCTATGCTCATGAGAGATATTCAAGAACTCTTGAGATTAGCATGTGCAGAAAGCTAAACTCTATGTTTCTATAGAAAAAATATTTTATCTATTTTTGCCAAAAAATGTTTATGCTATAAAAACTGCAAAATTAATGCACTAAACTGGCGCTCACTAGCACCCCACCTTAAGTACATAAAGAAATGACAGGTCACCATCCAAACCTTTACACTTTTTTTTAGAAAGTATTTGATACACGCTCCCACTAAAAATAAGATTCGTTTAATGACGCAGCAAAACTGTTTTCAAACAGATAGAAAACTACTTCACATACGGTGAAAGTGACTACATACTATCGGGTAAAATTAGTCATAGCAAACTCCTTTTCAACCAGGCAATTATATACTGGTTAATATTCAATTGAGAGGTATTTGTTATTAAAAACTAAAATAAACTTTTTTGAGAGCTTTTTTTTAAATGAAATATAGAATTATAAGTGTGTCATTAAACATTAGTAATTTCTGTAAAACTCGGATCCATTAATTATTTTATTTTAATAAAATAAAATAAATTTGTTTTTTTACTAAACCCATGACATCTCCTCCCTTTCTCCCCTCCCAACTTAAATGAGTACACAATAATACATTTAAAAAGGAAGAAACTTTAAGAAAATACAAACATATATTTGCTGTAAAACATGATAATTTTATTATGTTTATCAAAAGTGAAACCTACAGAACCCATGACTTTATATATGGATAATGAATGTATACAAATGGATTTAGTGGCTTTTTAACTGTCAAAAAGGTTCCTTGCTACATAAATCTGACTGTATAAGGTATTACGTGTTTAATTATATTGTGACAATGAGGCTATTAAATCGCAACGAACACTGGTATTTAGTACATCATATAGAATTTTTTTAAAAACAGCACTAAAATGGTTGTGTACCAACCAGTCTTAATTTTTTTTATAGAAACTTATAAAAACTATGATCTATATCAGTGGTATTCAACATGGGGTACGCGTACCCCCGGGATTATGCGAATATATTTTAGGCAGTACATACAGTTAAAAATTAGTATTCAATACAATATTTTGGATAATGCAATAAATAATATGTTTAACTGCACTATCCATCAACAACTTTGAGGGTACCAAGTTGAAGAGAAATTAATCTGGGGGTAGCGAAAAAAAGGTTGAATACCACTGACCTATATGACACGCCCCAGTGCTCTTATGCTCAAAGGCAGCGATATTAAACTTTTTTTTTAACTCACGACATACTCTTGGTTATAATTGTCAAGGCAGAGCCTCAGTTTAGGAGAGATTTTATCATTATATAAACGAGTATTAAGACTGTTAAAAAGTTCAATAAATAAAATTCTAAAAATTGTGTTCTTTTTAAAAATAACTTTGATCAGGGATTTAAAAAGATATAATTTAATTCCTAAACATTTTCATAGCTTCTTTTTTATTATCTTTCTTCAAAATCCCGCGGCTCAGCAAAGTGTCGTGCAACACCGGTTTAAAAACGATGGTCTAACTCTTATTGCTCTTTACACAAACAACTGATTTTGGTAGGAAGTCTGTCTGAAAGAGCTTTTTTCCTCACAAAAATCTACTATAAAGAAGGATTCTGGCAAGGAAAAATACCTTTCAGAAGGGACTTTTATTAAAAAGCAGTGTAAAACTTGGCAACACAATGACAAAAGAAAGTCATATGAAAGCATATTACATCACGTCAAATTGTAAGTTCATTTGTTTAGCAGACTTAACTACTAAACAGAATTATTTTATGATTAATAAAACTCCGCGCTACATCGCGTAACACTGGAGGCACACGCGCCACAGGTTGGAAAACACTGCCTCTAGCCATTCGATCACCGATTAAACCAGTGACGTAGCCAGGATTTCATATCGGGGGAAAGGGTGGGGGGTTGTAAAGGAAAGTTTCTCACTCCCCATTTATCGGCCCGCTCCTCCCCCTTTGTACAACCATCCCTATGTACAAATATCCCCTCCCCCCTTTGCAACCAGTGCACATTGAACATGAGTTATATCAAGGCTCACTGCTCAACCAATTATACCATGGTATTGATAGACTAAAGGTTATAGAATATTTTCAAGCCAAGATACTGTAGGAAGATGCAAACATGTTTATTTATACAAATCAAAACACACAAAAAATATTAAGTGATACACGCTTCTGTGACCGCATGGTCTAAGGCACTACTCTCGCAGTAGAGTAGACTGTCGAAGATGGGGAAATCGAGTTTAGAATCTCGGTCGAGTGTAATGAAAGCGTTTTTTCCCCCCAAAATGGTTTTCCACGCAAATGCGGGTACACTTCCTATAAATATAGCCTTCCTAATACCTAAAACCATTGGTGTTACTAGTACATAAACGTATGCTCCGAACTGGTAAAAAAAACTTAAATAAAAATTCAAAATGAAATAAGAACAGGCTTAAGTAACTGTTTAAGTTTAAGCTGATAACATATGTAAGGGGCTAACCCCCATGAGCCAAGTCCTCGGGAGGGGGAGCAGGTTCTGAACTCTCTTCCCCGGCTGCGTCACTGGATTAAACCTCTTTTAAACATGATATTTTCGTATTTACTGGTGGGTTTAGTCTAGGTGACTAAAAATGAAAAATCATGTTTTAGTTCTAATTTTCTTTACAATAACCGTTTACCCCCTACGGTCCAACTTTTATAAGAAAAGCCTTTTAGAAAATAAAAAAAACTTTTTCTCAGCTAACATCGATAACATTTAAGTATATTATTAGTGTAACTGAATACTAACTGGAGTACCATAAGTTACCCTGGAGGAATGTTTATAGTTTAGTGACTGAACGTGGAAGGTAACTTTAAAGTTAGCGCCTTCAAGGCCCGGGGCCCAACCAGGATTTTAATGAATTTAAAAGAACAATATTTTTAAATTCCGGCTTCAAGGAAGGTGCACATGTTCGTGAATAGGGATACTAATTTTTAAAATTTGAGACCTCTGCGGGCGGTAGATGTTGCTTAATGTTCATAACAGACAAAAAAAACTCTTTGTTTTATTAAACTAGAAGAAGATAAATGTATTGATGATTATCTATCCAAAGTGACAGCTACAGATCACATGCTATGACGTATGAATACGTGAAAGTAGACCAAATAACCTTTTAAAGTTGTCAGATAAGGCCCTTTTTATGAAAATTGGAGTGTACACTCAGTTTACCCTGAAAGTAGCATCTTACCTTGATGGATTACACCATAACCCTAGCTTATAACTTATACCATAGTGGAATAATACAAGGTAAGCTTTCTCCTTTATACCGTAAACTAAGGGTACTTTAACTGTTAATTTATTTCCACAGACACTTTTTTTTTATAAAATAAGCTTAAAGATACGCTTTGGTTTTTGTTCCCCCATAATTTAGTTGTGTTCGACGATCTGAGTGGATGTGGTTTTAGAGCACACACCACAATTAGTTAGTTATGTTTGCTCGCAGCGGTTCGAACCAGACGGTCATGGACCTTTATCCTATCTTCCTCGGAGGACGACTAAGCCACCACGGCACGCAGGGTTACACAGAATGTTCCCACGGCTGGTACAGACAATATCACAGGATACACCCCACTTTGGTTACATAAGGTCATCTTAGGTTCTGCCGACTGACTTGAGAGAGAGCGCTAAGCTAATGTGCTTATCATTTTGTCTTAGTTATTTTCTCTGTGGGGAATCGAAAAAAAATCACCGAACTCACAAAAGTGCGCTACCTAACCCTATCTTGAGCTAATTCTATCCAGTCCACCTCATTACACCCTATCCCTATCTTGAGCCAGTTATATCCAGTCCATCTCATTAAACTCTATCCCTATCTTGAGCTAGTTCTATCCAGTCCACCTCATTACACCCTATCCCTATCTTGAGCCAGTTATATCCAGTCCATCTCATTAAACTCTATCCCTATCTTGAGCTAGTTCTATCCATTCTACCTCATTACAACATTTCCTCTAGGTTTTTGTCTTCCCAATGGTCTGTTCCCATTATGTTTACCAGTCTATACCTTGAACGCGGTTCTAGTTTCTTTCATTCACGCTGCACCTACCAACCGTAAGCTGTGAGATATTACTAACCTAACAATATATTGTGATTAATACAGGGTATGTAACTCATTATTATATAACCTCCCCCACTCTCCACCATCTTCATCCCTTTTGGGACCAAATATTTTTTTAAGAGCTTTGTTTTCTAGCAACCTAAATTTCTTATCGTCAACTAAGGTGAGAGACCATGTTTCACAGCCTATAATTCTCGTAATGTAAGATGAGACCATGTTTCACAGCTATAATTCTCGTAATGTAAGATGAGACCATGTTTCACAGCTATAATTCTCGTAATGTAAGATGAGACCATGTTTCACAACCATATAGAATCTCCGGTAAAACTATTGTTTAGTATATTCTGTGTATTACATTCCTTGACAAAAGGAGATGCCATCAACTTACTAGATGAGTAATAGTGAGCATTTCCCGAATGTTTTCTTTTCCCAATTTCCACTTTAATATCGTCATTTCAAGTTAATATTGTTCTTAGTAAATAAACCATTAGAAATGGTATGTCCAACCTGTCAGAAGATAGCATTCTATTTAACAGATAGTTCCCAACGATATTTTACATGATAGCGTGACAGGTTGAATATTATCATGTCATTGCCCAATGACCCGATCAGAGAACGGTAACAAAGTCGTTCCGTAGAGAAGTGAAGGTAAGTGTCATGCCCCGCTCGTGAGGCGGACTAATAAGAGAAAAGGCACAAAGAGTACGTGTCGCGTTTCAACACAGAGCCGCACCCACGGTGTAGGCCCTAAGGGGGTGTTTAAATCACGGAGAAAGTTAAAAACCTATTGACACATAACGAGTTAACGAGCTAATACACTCTTGAAATGACATGTATATTAAAATAGTTCACTCAACCCCGCTACCAACGCGAAATCCATAATTTAGATCCAACAGGATTTTGAAACTAAAGATTCCCGGGAAATATGTTCAGCTTCTTTAGCTAACCGATTTAAAAATCATCTATAAAAGGGCAAAAACTTCTTTTGGAGGTAAATAATGTGTACGAATCTTTACTATGATTGAGGCTTACAGTACATTTTATACTTCAGTTTGCAGATGTATTACAAGGTAGCTTGGGTGACCATTTTAGTTTAAAAAAAATTATTAAGTATATTGTGAACATTATAGGTCTTAAATACCTAAAAAAAAAGGCTAAATTAAACTATAAAGAAGAAATTGGATAGTGTGAGATTAAGGAACCTCGAATCCTTTCTAATTGAGCTATCTAGGACGAACTGCAGTTGTCGTGATCTCATAAAGTTCTGAATCCTGATATTTTTATTAAATTACAATTTTAACAGGAAGAGCCTTTTAGAAAATTCAAATATATATTTTGTTCAGTCAAAGTTTATTGCACTTTACTATTTTATTAATGTCATTTTATAGGTATTCATAATATCTATTAAAAGTGACAGCCGCAGTTCACATGGCCTGACGTATAAATATATTAAAGTTGTTTTAGTAACATTTGTAACCGTCATATATGTTGGGTTATTTTCATCACCGCGTCTTACAACCCGTTCGTGATACACGCATTTGTACTAATTAAGTTAATGTGCTAAGGATAGGGAATATTTAATTTAAAGAAAATGTAACCACATTTGTTTGGAGGGTGAGTTGAAACACATTTCTGAGGGGGAAAAAAAATCCTAGGTACACCCAATCGGGATTCGAACCCCAACCTTCCCATCATCGGCAGTCCACTCTATTGCAAGAGTGAAGCCTTAAATCAAGGCTCGGCAACAAGTCAATCGCAAGCAGCCGGTCAATCTCGCAGCGATTTTTAGTCGATAGCGTAAGAAAACTACATCGTCAAGGCCACTATACATCGGACATAGCGTGCGACTTAGGAATGGAATAAGTTGATGTTTTCCCAAATCAGTTGCGCTTGCAACAGTTGCAACTACGCATCATTTGGCGGTAGCACTCGACTATGTTGTCGCCTGTTTTTAAGTTTTAGTTAATGTGTTCTGCTGCGACAGAATGCATTGCTTAACTGATGTTATAAAACGTATGTAATTTTAAAAATCTTTCCCGCCAAAATAATGAACCTAAACAAATTTAATACATTAATTACATTTAAAATGAATTAATCAAAGTTACTTTTTATGCTTCAAAATATACGATTTTTTGTATTAATTTATTTAACCTTGTGACATTGTAACTTTTTTTTTTTACGAAAGTCATTAAAAGAACTTTAAGATTAAAATGAAATGAAATTAGTAATTGTTCACGGAAAAACATAACTAGGCCACACATATCACACCAAGCTCTTTTATTATTCTGATCAATCACATTAAAATATAGCCATATAGGACTGTTTTTGTGACGCACAGAACTCATTGGAATTAAAACTGAACGCTATATCTAACTAAACACTAATCACTTTATCAACTAAACAGTAAACAATATATCTAATCACGTTGAAGACACAACACATTCTAACAATAATCAGCACTAGTGGTGAGTGACTAATGCGACAGGTTGAAACACGAAATAGATTTGAACGCAGTTAATTTCTTAATTCACAGACTAGCGCTGCTATCGGTTGCGTGCGCTGTTGCAGCAGCCTCTGCTTCGCATCAGTTTCGGCAGCGCAACTGTTGCAAAGAAACTGATTCGGTTCCCTGGCGTGCGTCCGCGCTAGTGAACGATTCACACCACCAGGCTATATAGCTTGTATAGCAACCCTATGTCTTTTCTCTGTGTCAGTATGATTCAACATAACCTCCCGAGCATAGGCGTGCGCAGGGTGTGGCTAATGGGGGTGCCAACCCGGAAGACGAAGGGGGTGGGGTCAACCCTCCTTTCCCCCGAAAATATATTTATAACCATTGAAATAAATTAAAAACAAGAAAGAATCAATGTTTTATTTCATCAATTAAAAAGAAAACATTACAATACCATCCGCCTGATGAAGGGTCTCGTTTTTTTTTTAAACTCTTCAATAATTTTATCTAATTCCGTGTCCACAGCCAGCCTTCGTTCGATGAATGGAGCTATGAGGTTTTGTAGCCGGTCCTGGCACATTGTTGAGTGCAGTTTGGATTTCACTATTGTCAACTTTGAGAAGCTCCTCTCGCACGTGCTGCTACCTACCGGTATTGTGACAAACTGTCACGATTGTCTTGAAATTTTCGAACGTTATTCCTCGTTCATATTCTGATAGCCAAGGCAAACATCCAGGAGCATCTTTAGGTTGAAAGTTCTCAAGTTTTTTTTTGTTTTTAAAAGCCTTATTTCTGCTTCCAGTTATGATATGTCTACGTCAAACTGCGTTTCTTTTTTTTACTACCGACTATTAGTGGGGGTGCCCGGCACCCACGGCACCCCCAATGCGCACGCCTATGCTCCCGAGTGCCGTGGTGCTAGCGTAGGTTTTTTAACAGTGTCCTTTGGTTCAATGAAGACTCCAGCGGTATCGATTATGACCTGGTACTTTTGTACTGGTTAACAAACAAGGTTCACCCAGTAAATAAGAAGAGGGAATCGGTTGGTGAATACCACCACCTAATGAGTGACCTTGAACTGGATGATGACAGTCACAGATTCAATACATATTTTAGATTAAGTAAAGACCAATTTGAAGAAGTTCTGGGATTCAATGACACAGATATACAGAAAACAGACACGCACTTCAGGAAGGTAATTAGCAGTAGAGAAAGACTATATATCTGTTTAAGGTAAGACATTTTTTTATTTATTCATATTTACATAAAAAGTGGTACTATGCAGGAAATACATACATTGTTAATACAATCCTTGATGCATATACATTAATCTGTATTAATCATACAATGTCGAAAACAAACCCTTTATTTTGATACCTATATGATTATTTATTTGTTTGTATTCAACATTTAATTCCTCCTTCACTCTGCATAGTAACGTGCCCGTTTGGGAAAGATATAATTGAGGTCGGTTGAATAGTATCAAAAATTGACGGTTATTTTTGTTAGAAAAATTACTTAGTTTTGGTCCGGATGATTGAGAAGTGTTAGGATCTTGTAAATATTAGGATAGTAGGGTGGGGGTGAAGCGAAGAGAGGCGTCGCTCATATATTCGAACTCTTCCTCGACTGCGCAAATGCTATTCAGCTCATCTTTTTACTCTGTTCTGGAGCCGACGTGGTCTCTAGGTGGCTAGTGCGCATGCGCAGGCAGAAACATAGCGGCTATTTTCCCAAAAAATCGCTCGGCGGGTGTATGCTTGGTATATATAGCGGCGATGCTGGTGTGAACTGTCCCATTTACTAAGCTGACGAACGCTATTTTAAAATATATATAGCGTATGCACGCTATGCGCGGTGTGTAATGGCCTTCATTAGTCCATTCTTTCACTTAAGATTTGAGTGTGATCTTGATCTGTCATAATCGGTAATGTCATAAGAAGAGTAAATAGTTTAAAATGAAAATATACATAGGTATTATTTATTTTATTTATTTCTAGTAGGCATAGTGAAGAGGTAATTATTTGATAAAGGTTGATTTCAAGGAATAATATATAGATATAGATAAAAAAATAAGAAGAAACAGTATAGTGGAAAAAGGATGTATGATTGTGGGCAAGGCCGTAGCCAGCCAATAATTTCAGGGGGGGTTTTGTGGGCACATCCCCCAATTGCCGGAAGCTAGAAAAAATTATAAATGATAGAGAGTTCCAGAAGCTATCTGAAGTGTTTTATGGCAACATAACCCCTTATCTACCGAAGGCTAGGAAAATTTACGAATATTAAACACCTCTAGAAGCTCTCTGGAGTGCTTTTTATGGTAGCAAAGCTTTCTAAATTGTACTTGTATTTTAATTTTGATATTGTTTGAACCATAAATAAAGCCATATATATTTTGTTCATAAAATTTCAGGGGGGTTTGAACCCCCAAAACCTCCCCCTGGCTACGGCTTTGATTGTGGGACTTTTGATAAGTTTATAAGTCGATCGGGGCCCAAAAAGGTTTCCCACCCCTACCTTAGACAATTTTAAAGCCGATGCAGGTATGATTTTTCCAGCCAGAATTCTACTATGAATGAAAACTTCTCACAGAAAATGCAACCATTAACAAAATCTAAGTTCTAGTGCGTTTACCGCGGATCCATAATCGTTAAGATTTCCTAACACGAGTTTCCATGGGCTTATATAGATAGCGGAGTGAAGATGGCAAGTTGAGATATCCCAATAGGGCCCCTTGCGTCTCCTGACGGCTGCCCCAACATGGGCCGTCCAACACCACCTCACCGACATGGGGCAACATTATAGTGTCGATCTATTACAGCGACCCACGTCACGTTAGTAATACTTTTTTTTTTTTAGAAATTAACGCGACCTCGGCCCGATCAGGAAAGTGGAACCAATCGCAACTTTAGAGAGCTCAGTTTAAAACTCTTATGTGGCGCCCACTGGTATAAGTAGATAATAAATGGATGCATTGTTTTGTTTTTTATCACCGTGTCTTACTTCCTTTTCATATTGTATGCATGTATGATAATTACTCTAATGGGGTTAGGATGAGGAAGGAAACATTTTAGTGTTAATCTACCTGCATTTGCGTGGAAGGAGAGTGGGAAAACATGTAGAAAAAAACCACCCTCATTGCACCCGACCGGGATCAAACCCCGATTCCACGTCTTCGGCAGTCTAGTCTAACAAGAGAGTCGCGCGTTAGACCACGCGGTCACCGAAGCGGGTAAGAATCTTATCAAAGAGCTAGAAAAATTGCTATATAAACTTCCATGTAGTCATACGTCCACTTGTGATCTGCAGCTATAATTTTTTTGTTAGTTATTATCAACTAGCAGAATTACCCGGCGCTCTACGTGGTAAACACGCAATGGATTGCATGGTTGCCCCTGGCAACGCTTTTATTCGCTTCAAGCAGAAAAAAAAATCTCATTTTATTTCTTCCAACACGGTTTTTAATTAATAGAAAAAGAATTAAATCAAAATGAGAAAATTTCTGTTTATAGGTGCATGTGTTCGTGCACAGGGGCTACTAATTTTTAACTTTCAGACCTCTGTGTGTGGTACATATCACGCAATGCTCATGAGAGACACAAACTCATTTTATTAATATAGAAGATAGACGATACTTATGAAATAACAGTTAAATATTATCAATGTTGGCCACAAAAATATGTGTTAGCATTTTCTAAAAGGCTATTGATATGAAAATTGGACTGTACACCAATGTGGGAATGTTCAACGTATCTTATTGTTTATTATAATGCTTTTTATAAATAATTCTTTACAGTCCGTTTCACTATTCACTCAACGGTAGAGCCTTGCACTTTACTATCACTATATTATATTTAGGTTAAAAATGTAAAGGATATTTTTCAAAGCTTTGTGTGTTTCCCCCTTCAAACCTTAACAAAAAATTTTCTGACAATTAGCAAAGTAATTTGAAATCAAATAAGGTAGATAATAATTATATAAAATGACAGTAAATTTGTTTCTAAATTGATGTGGACAACTTTTTAAAGACTTGGATTAAAATTTTACTATGAACGCAGTTGAAGATACGTGTTCAATTTTCTATTTTTAAAACTTTTGGATAACCTTTTTCGTATAATACTAACGAATATTTTCTCAAAAGATATAACTTAATTATTAAATATATTATTTTTTCTCTTAACAATACAAATAATAACATTCTTTAAATTAAACCTTGTAAATTATATTATATATATTTATAAATTTCAGATATTTATTTAATGCAAACACCAGAAAAACAATATACAGCCAATGATCGCTTTGATGCGAGAACTATGCTAAAATTCCAAATCTTAGCTCAAGACATCAATTAGAAAATTAGAAAGTAAATAAAAACCTTTCGTCAATGTATATGAGAGGAGTCAACTGATTTTTTTTTTTAGTGTACACTCCGTTTACTCTTAAAGAGTAGGCTTACCCTTTATTACACTATGTTAACTTAAAACTATACCATAGTGTAATAAATCAAGGCAAACCTGTTCCTTGTTAGATTAAACGGAGCGTACAATCAGGGTCCACTCCCCCCTTCTCCTAATATACATTGAAGAAAGGTTTATATTTACTTTCTAACTACAGTAATTCATTAGTTAGCTTGATATCTAGCAATTTAGCATCATTCTCACATCAAAGCAATTGATGGAAATATTGTGTTTTCCTCGAGTTTAGATTTTCTTTACAACACTATGCCGTTACATTATAAGCTATACCATAGTATAATCAATCACGGTAAGCCTGTTGTTACCTTTCAGAATAAGCAGTGTGTGCACTACTTATCAATGGTACATAAGAGATATAACGCTAG
This sequence comes from Timema bartmani, assembly GCA_902151455.1. Classification (NCBI taxonomy): domain Eukaryota; kingdom Metazoa; phylum Arthropoda; class Insecta; order Phasmatodea; family Timematidae; genus Timema; species Timema bartmani. Next base: position 360,664 of record CABFWB010000130.1, on the reverse strand, counting down.
TAATAAACCAGATGTGTGAGAATTTGGTTGGTTTCATAGTACTTTTATTAAAATATTGTGAAACGGCTAATTATTGTCTTAGTTTGTGAATATACTTGAATAACTTTAAAATCAAAAACAATGTGTAAATATCGTGGTTGTCATTAAAGAGTTCTCGAGTATTATTTTTCTTTTGTAATGTGGTAGCTTTTCTAGCTTAGAAAGGGTTCATCCTATTAAAATTGGACTGTAGTAGCTTTTCTAGCTATCAGATAAAGTTCTTCTTTTGAAAATTGAACAGTAATAACTTTTCTAGCTATCAGAAAGCGTTCATCATATGAAAATTGGACTGTAGTAGCTTTTCTAGCTATCAGATAAGATTCTTCCTATGTAATTTGAACAGCAATAGCCTTTCTAGCTGTCATAAAAAGTTCTTCCTGTGAAAATTGGACTGTAGTAGCTTTTCTAGCCGTCAGATAAGATACTTCATATGAAAATTGGAATGTAGTAATTTGTCTAGTTGTCATATAAGGTTCTTCCTATTAAAATGGAACTGTAGTAGCTTTTTTGTCAAATAAGATTCTTGCGATTAAAAGTGTACTGTAGTAGCTTTTCTAGCGGCTATATAAAGATAAGACTTCCTATGAGGAATATACTGTAGTGTAAGCTATGTACAAGCGTAAGAAGAGTTGCCAGTTTCAAGTTCCGGTCAAGGTGACAAGATAGTGGAGGTTGATATGGTCCCTAACGAGAGGAGTATGTTTACAGTCGTGGGAAGTCGTAATATCCAGCGCAATCTGGTGGGCGACTGGGACGTGCCGATATTTCCATAAGAGAACACGACTCGTGCGTAGCACCCATCTACAGTCCAATTTTCCTAGGAAGAGTCGTATGACAGCTAGAAAAGTTACTAAAACTAATTTCATGTATTCAAAGGTCAAGCCATGTGATCTTCAGCTGTAAAGTTTGATAAATATCATCACCCATAAAATAAGACCAGCACAAAAAAAAAAGTTATCAATGTTGGCTATAAAAATGAGTATATTTTCTTATTTAAAGTACCTTCCTACCAACTTCCTACTACAATTGTTAATTTGTAATTTGTAAATAGTTAATTTGAGTTATCATAATAAATGGACAAGCTCCATTACTGAGGATATCATTTCACTTAATCTAAGGATTTTAAGTGCACTTTTAAAAGTTGTTCAATAGATGAAGAAAGAGAGAGAAAGACTCATCTATTAACGAGGATGCTTGTCAAAACAAACAAGCCTATTTATGTAAATTAACTCGGGATTCTAGAATAATTTTGTCAGCAATTATTTAGTGTTCCCATGTGAAGAATAGGGCGTAGGTGGACTGGTAACTGCTATTAACCTCAAGTTACCACCAATATTTTACCTCCCAAGGTGGATTGGGCACTGCTAACTTGCAGTACGATTTCCCTCACAAATCTGCTGGCGATTTACTGTCAATCATTTCCCATTAATATTATACTATAAAGTGCCCAATATACCAATATCTCACATTAAAAGTGTCCAATCCACCTCCGCTCACGTAGCTTATTGTCAATTGTAAATGTACTCCAGAAAAAACTTCATTTTTAAAAAAACTTTAAAGTAATCGTAGTAACAGAATATAAATAAAAAATAAACTTACAATAATTATTGTAGAACTTAAAATTGTACTATTGTAAAATATATGTAAAATATGAAAAGGTCCTGTGTGTAATATTGTACCAAAAGATGCGTAACGGGAGGAAAATGGAGGGGGGAGGAGGAGGAAAAGAGCGTGGCATGCAAATTATCCAAACCACTCGACAGCGTGAGCATCCGAGGAACGTGACGATCTCAACCGCGACATTTATAGAGCATGTACAGTCAGATTTTTTTTTTAGGAAGGCTCTTATATGAACGCTAGAAAAGTTACTAGATAAACTCTGACGTATTCATACGTCAAGTCTACAACTGCCATAATTGATATATATTTTCAATACTTATGAAATAACACTAATAATCTAGTAAAATGCTATCAATTTTGACCACAAATAAATATGGTTTTAATGTGTTTTCTAAAAGGTCCTTCATATGAAAATTGGACACTTACATGTTGCTTGCCTACCAACCGACTCCGATTCAGGTTCCTTAAAAGTACCGTTAGTTTGAAATAGCGATGGGTGATTATATACTCTATTGATTGATGCCTCGATTAATTATCATATAGACCTATATTTATTATACAAGCCTTAGATTTTCATAATAACACACTTAATTTACCCCTTTTACAACTTTAAAATTACCAAACTATTATTTGATAGTCGACTATTAGTACCGATGCATCGTGTGATCTAAGAAAAACCAGCTATTCTAAAGAATCGATTGTTGAAGTGAAGACACTCATCCTTAGTTTGAAATTATTTTTGTTTTGAGAATCAGTTCTAATTTAATTTGTTAAAGATATGCGAGGCCAAATAAATAACAGCTGAATATAATACCATTAAATGTATAATTTCAAGCAATATTTAACCTGTAGTTTCCACAAAAGTTAAAAGAAAAACTAGGATGGATTTATTAGACTATTTTTTCTTTAATTTGATTACGGAAAATACAATTCTACTGTAATCCTTAGGGAAGTATTGTTAAAAGTGATTGATAATATTTTTAGTGATAATAATAATATTATTACTTAGCAAATAATAATTACTTCCAAATATATTGACAACAGTGACTTTTACACAATGTTGGCAATACTGATAGCATCTGCTAGCTGTCAGGCAAAACCAAAGAAGACATAAACGGCCTGTATGTTTAAATATTCATCCTTTATTGGTTTAAATTGTGTTACCAAAAGCGAAAGTAGTCAAAATATAGAATAATCGGAACGTTTTTTAAAAGCTGACATTTCTTTTGGAGATTAAGTTGTAACGTCCAAGCTATTCATGTGAGATTTCAGCACGATCGGTAAAGTGGTTTTTGAGTTTAAGAGGACCATACAGACACCAACTTATATATNGACGGTGTACGAGGTACGATAGCCGAACTTCACGATGAGAGCCGCCGAGACGTGGAAGCAAATGTGCGTGCAAATTCCCCTCTACCTCTCACCCTCGGGTTTAATTACATTATCAGCTAAGTCACGTGACCGGTTCAGCCACAAAGCGCTGCAGGGTCAAGAACACCGGAACACGCAACGCCATCTCACGCCACAACTTCACAACACGGCGGTATTCATCGCCATACCTGATCTCCAGTGCAACGATTACCAATCAGACATCCCGCACGATTAGTAGGGTCGCTGAAGTGGTTTCCTATTCTTGAACTAGAGACGGGGTTTAATACCTGACGGGTGCAAAGTTTTTCTACTGACAAATGAGATGGGGTCGGAGAGGGACAGGGCCCAAAAATTATGAAAGAGTTAGGTCCAACTTGGGCTAATTAGCTATTTAGAATTCTCTCGTCCCTTTGGTTCGCCGGGAATAAATGATCAAAAGCAGGCTTTTCATGAAATGCTAATATTTCGAAATGTTATCGAAAAAATAACAGTATGCAAATGGAATTATTATTCAGCATTTCCAGCGGCGTAATTACATTAATGGGTGAAATTATAGGAGATATTTCGTAATAACAACCATCCACAACTATTGAATAATTCATTTAGAGCATCTGTACCGATACGACTTCCGCATTTTTTATCGTTAAAACACGTACCGGTTGTCCTTGGCGTTTAAACCAACATTGTCGGTGTTACAAACACCAGCTCCCAGCTTTGCAAAGTATAGTTTTAGATAAAGTTTAAATCTTATGTCCTCTTATATGAGATAAGATTCGCTTTATTAGAATGTTAGGTATAAGAAAAATAACGTGGACACCTACCAATGAAACAATGTCGATGTAGAACAAACCTATCATAAATATTTTTCCATGTCCTTTAACATTTTTTTAAACAAAGCAATAAACAATATTCTAGTGATTTTCAAAAACTTCAGATAGAAAAAATTACACCGTTATTATTATTATTATTATTATTATTATTATTATTATTATTATTATTATTAGCACCGCGTCTTACCACCCGTTCGGGTTACGCTAATGTGGGACGGTAGGGTGATTGTTAGATGAAATGGAGGACCTATAATTTAACGTGGGATCCGAGCCACGGTGGAGGCCTGGCATTCCACACATTCACAAGTTGTGATTAAAACACGTCTTGTCAGAGGTGAAGGAAGGGTTAGGCAATCAGATAAATCTGTGTCGGGACCGAGGATTGCGCCCCGGACCCACAGCATAGAAGTCTGACACCTTACCTCTAGATCGTCCCGTAATATAAAGGCGGAAGTGTAGGGAACACGAGCTAAGGGCAGTATTTTTGCAGTTTTTACATCAAAACATTTCTTTGGTAAAAATAAATCCAATAATTATCCAGTATAAACCTAGAATTTTAATTTTCTTCAGATGGGTGACCTCAACAGTTCTTGAATATCTGTCAAGAGTGTCCTGGAATTTGATGACATTTTCTCTTCATTTAAAAAGTTTGTCATGTAATGCCACTATACTCACGAAAGATATTCAACAACTGAAGATTCCCCCGTGAAGAAAAGTAAACTATGTTTATACTGAAACCATATTATATTTATTTTGGCCAAAAAAATGTTTAGCAATAAAAACTGCGAAAGCACTGCCATAAACTCGTGTTACCTAAACCCTCACCTAAAGTTATAGGACCGTTTAGACGTGGACGAACTTAGAATAATGTTTTTTTTAAAGACAATTGGGCGTAAACAGTTGATGTTCGTATAAAAAGGGTGGAGATGATCTAATTTTTTTTCCTCTTTTCCTTCCGAAGGGAGGTTGGGGTGGCTACTTGCCAGTAGAAAAATAGCCGCGTTGATAACATACATAAAACTCAATAAAACAATCCCGAACTGTATTAAAGTTTTCTGTTGTGAGCCTATCAAAACATGATTTTGTTTGAAAGAGGGACGTTAGTTCTAGGTTTACAACGTTTTACTTTATTATCTCAAAATTACAACTTTTTGCGTAAAGCTTCGTTGATTAAAAAAAAAACCCTTTAAACTTAAGATATAAGCTTTATAACTGGTCGGAAACCAATTGGTAGCTTTCGCCTTCATTTTGGTCAAAATTATATTTTAAAATATCAAACTACTACTTAAATAATGGGGGATTTCATCTGCGTCAGTGTTTTAACATGAAACCATCTTAAGGCGAATTTTGGACTATGTGGTAACTTGTAATTAAATATTTGTTATCATGCATGTCACATTACGACGCAGAAATTCGAATACGGCACTGTCTAGATTGTATTTGTGAACATTTCTCGTTAAGTAGTTTACTAAAACCTGGATGGTGAGTTTATGAAAAAGATTTTTTTTTTCACTACTATCTAGTCTACCTGCAATCAACTCAGCTAATGGGATAGGGACGAGTAAGGTAGAATTTAGAGGAAATGTAACCACTTTTTCGTGGAGCAAAAGTGTGAAACAGTTTAGAAAAAAACCTAAGTAATGAGTGAAGGTTTTTTCTTCTTCTTAAATATTGAACTGCGAGAACTAAAGACGTATCATCCATCTACAATGAATTTTATCAGTCTTACCCTTGACGGATTAAACTAGGGTGCAACTGATAAGATAGGGCCATCCTGTAATCGGCCAATTTAAAGACAGCCTCTTTTCAGGGTGGATGGGGTGTACGGGATTGAAATAGGATATCAATTATATGTAATTTGCTTTAAAAAAACTGTGCACAAATTGGGGGCGGGGGGTGGATAGAAAAGCTCATATGCTGAAACTAGAGGGTGTAGTAGTTCACTTTAATCAAGAGATTAAATGTCTCGATACAAATTGGTGACTAAAGTAAAATAGGCCCAATTAGAAATACTTTCGCTCTCATATCGTAATATTAGTTCCTAGTTTTGTTGACTAGAACAATAAGTGAAGGTAATCCTCCTCCCACGCGAAGCAGCTCCTACACTTGCTCGCTAATAAGGTTCCAGCAGACCTTGACTGGGAACTCGCAGACCTCCACAAAGGGAGTGTTGTTGGTCTTGCGATGATTTATTTGTTGGTTTAATCACTTGGCGCATAGACTCCAAGATGATATATGGTTCTCATCAGACACGAGCATATCTATGAAGTGGAGCGAGTCTGGCGGGAAGCGCGCAGAAATAGCGAACTGGTGCCCTGGGTAGGTATCCTCGCTTAACATTGGGGGTGCACGATGGGAGATAAGTCCAATTTTCATAGGAAGAACCTTCCACTAATTGAAAATTGTTGTCTGCGGCCAAATTTGATATCCACTCCCTCCCCCCCCCCCTTCCCCATCACCAACAGACATTTTCGAGTACGCTTACTCTAAATTCAACCTTACCTAACCCAACCTAACTTAGCGTAATTAATGTTCATAGCCCGAACGGGTATTAAGACACGGTGACAAAAAAATTCGCTTTTTTTAGATGTTAGATAAGATTATTTCTCTGAAAATTGGACTGTATAAACGTCTGCACATTGAGTCCGAAAGGACAATAAGCTTGTGAGCTTATCAAGGTTATAAAAACTATTCTAAGAGAACCATTTTTTGTTTTGTTGTTGATGTTACAGATGCTAAACTCAAATGAGCGGCCTTTATTAGGAATGTGCAAATATTAAATGTCGAGGACCTCTACCTTTTCTCCACGACTATTTACGACACCCGCAATTTATAGCGAATATTAGAAAACCTGAAATAAGCCAAAAAATATTCCGACTAAAGTTTGACGACACAAAAAGACTTGGCCACAATGTAGCGTGGGTTTTTTCTGTTCCCATTTGTCAACAATTTGAAATTTGAATAAAGATACAAGTCTGGAGGATAACGATTGAGCCGATATGATTTGAGGTTACGGGCTTATTTCGCAAACTCTTGGGCATCTTTGTATGAACATATTAATACTGACTTTACTCTTAAGATTTGTTGTAAAAAAATTGTATAGGCTACGTGATTAGAAATTGCCCTTTATGAATATGATTTCATTAGTTGTGAATACATTATTTTAAATGTTATAGCATTTCAAATAATAAGTTGATATTGTACACCATTCCTAAAGCTAGAATTGGCTCGTAGCCTGAATGCCATGTTTCATTTGGTTATATGTATAATGGTCTTTCGATGATCCGACCTTCGGTTATCCTACATTCCGTTTAATCCGACATATCCGCATGCGTATTATTTTCCCGCTACCATCGTTTCTTTGTCAGTGAGTGAGTCACATACCTCCGTGGTTGTAGCTCTGTTCGCTTGCCTTAGTGGATGTTTGAGCTGTACTCGTTCATACGGTGCTTTTTATATTTTCCCATTAATGTAATTTTACTGTGAGAGAAATATGGAAAGAGTGAAAAGAGAGAAAAAAAAAAGTGTTTCTTTCAAATGAAGAAAAACTTCAAGCCTTAAAAATAATAATTACTAACAAACCCTATTTCATACCTATTCTGCACTTCTATTTACAGTAATTTGGGTTTGTTGCTCTTCCCTCTCCTCCTTCAGCAGTTTCCGTACTATCCGACATTTGTATATATATATATATATATATTATCATCGCATCTTACTACAAATTCAGGTTATATGCATCTATGATAATTAATCTGGTGGGGCAGGGATGAGGAAGGAGGTATTTTAGAGGTTATTTACCCGCATTTGCTTGGAAGGAGAATGGGAAACCATGTAAGGAAAAACACCTTTTTTAGACCCGACCGAGATTCGAGCCCCAATCTCCCCATCATTAGCAGGCCACTCTAACACGAGAGTGACACCTTAGGGGTTTAAACCATACGGTCACTTAAGCGGATAGCACACTATGTTAATCGTTACAATGAAACGTATACAAGCAGAATGTAACGTTAATATGACCTTTCTTACCTTGCGCAGGTATGTCCGCTCTATATATTTCTGGCAATAATACAAATACTCGACCGCAATGAACCGTTCTTCACGCAAACAAACGTCCGTTACAGATGGCATACACGAAACATTTCCGGTTCATCGAGGAGAAAAAGAGAGAGAGCGCGCGCGCGAAAGAGAAAAGTGAGATATCAGTATGACTTTAGGTTCAGAAGTATATACACTAAATTATAAATAAATTAATTTATGAATGAGCCGCATATTGCAAAGCTTTCAATGAATGATGTGATTTTACATTTTTACTTTCTCATATATATTGTTGTGTTAGAAAACAAGGGGCTTAGGAATATATTTGGTCCAAAAATAGATGAGGATACTGTGGAGTGGAGGTTACATATTGATGAGTTACATATGATAATTAAGTCTCGTAGATTACGGTGGGCAGGACATGCAGCGCAAATGGGAGAATTTAGAACCCTGTTTGGGTAATGATTGGCCAACCCAATGGGAAGAGACCATTGGGAAGACCTAAACGCTGATGGGAGGATATCATTAGAATGGACCTGAAAGAGATAGGATGTGATAAGGTGGATTATATAGAACTAGCTCAAGATAGGGAATGATGTACTTCTATAAGTGCGGCAATTAACTTTCAAGTTCCTAATACCATAGAGTAAGTAAGTGTGAAGTATTGTAATAGTGACAGATGTCGAAATTAGAATAGCTCTTCATGTTTTGTATGCCCCCAAAATAAAGTGTTTTTTTTTAAATTCTGTATGTCCTCATGTGTGACTTTCCCCGGGTTACAACAGAAAAAGTTTTATGGATTTAATTGTATCGACAGACCTCAAGGCCAAACGGTAGTTTTGAATTCAGTTCTAAAATTAAGGGTAGTTTACTAATAACTCATTTTGGAAAATTTAAATTTTTACGTACGTTTGTACCAACCAACCGACCAACATGGAAAAAAAAAAGTTTTTGCTCGGACAAGCCTACACACAATACCATTTATCGGCTTGTCGGCCAGCTGTCCCGACGAAAGAGAGAGAGAGAGAGTGCGCGCGCGCGCGCGCGTGTAGGGCCCTTAAGACTGCTACCTTTCATTGTAAACCAAGTGTAAACTCAACTTACCTGAACGGATTCCATTATGACCCTATCTTATAAGCTAGTGAAACCGTGCACGTTAAGCTTGTTACCTTTCAGGATAAACGAAGTGTACATAAAATATACCAAACCACAATGGAGGATAAGATCAAACAAAGATAGCCGATGTATAGGATAGCTATGTGTATATAATTAAAATTAAAATAGTATCTAATGAAGACATATTTTATTTATTTCAAGCAAAAATGTTGGTTGCTATAAAAACTGTAAAAAAAAAAAACCTACCCAAACTCACATTCCATTCCATTCCACCATTCCAATTAAATGTAATTACAAACAGCTTTCAATTATTTAAAAAAAGAGGTTAAAACCAACACGAACAAATTTAAATTATATAGGTACTTATTTCCTAGTGTAAAATTAAAAAAAAAAATTGCTACGACATTACGATATTTTACTAAAAGTGTATAAGTTGGAGAAAGAAAGAACAAAAAACTCTTTATTTTTCATTATAATTTAATAATAAAAAATTAACAAAGTTGAAAGCAATTTTTTTGAAGGAGACGGAGTTTTATTGTGCCCCCTTCCCCACCATTGTGTCTAAATTAGTCTAAATTACAGCCGGTAATAAAATGCACTAATTAGAGATTAGTTGAAGAAAAGACACAAGTTGCAAGTAAGTTTAATTTCTCTGTGAAGCACAACGTGTGGTTAAAAAAACAAACTGTTCTCTTTGTATATTATTTATTATATTTTTGTCATTTATTTGATGTATTTAAAGTTCACTTTCTGAGCCAGCTGATTATATCAGCACACGACAATTTCTATGAGCGAGAGTGAAAGTATCTATCAATTTTGTCGGGAAAGGTATTTTCGCATACCTTCCAGGGTTATTTTACATACCACAATCGACATGGGACCGACGGCTTTACTTCCACTCCGAAGGATGTTGTGTTACAGATTTTTATCGCTCAAGAAAAATCCACTGACCCCAACTGGGTTTGAATCCACTAACATCGAGTCCTGAAGCGAGCACTTTATCCTAAGACCACCGAAGCGGTTAGTCTATCGAAAGTTACAACTGTAGATCACATGACCTGCTATATGAATATGTGAAATTTGATTTAGTCGCTTTTCTAGGTGTCAGATAAGAAAAGTCTTCCCTATGCAAATTGGACTTCATATAGGACCAATTCTAACACAAAATAAATTATATCAGGCCTAAAGCTACGTAATAGACCTAACTCCAATGTACAGTTTCAATTTTATTTGAACATGATTCAATTTTCAATTTCAACTTCAATTGATTTCTTGACCCGTCATCTTGTATTGTAAGATGGGTCGAATATGCTACATCCTAGATTTTTAATATTATTTTTATTTTAATTATTTATCTATTTAATTAATTAACTTCAATGTACAGACAGTTTATTATGAAAGGTATCAGTCTTACCTTGACTGGCTACACTATGACCCTATCTAATAAGCTATACCATAGAGGAATAATCAAAAGCAAGCTTTATACCTTACAGTGTAAACGAAGGGTACGGACCGTTTGCCCTGAGAAGCAATGAGCTTACCAACCTTGGTTACACTATGGTGTAGCTAATAAAATAGCTCCATAGCTTAAACAGGAACAGGTTAAAAGGAATGTAAGAATACGCCAGACATCGTGACTTTTAGCAATGTTAACATTTACATCCATTACTATTTCCAGCCTATTGACAGAGTCAGTTTTTTATTCAAGCCTAATATTTTCCACTATCGGCTTGCTAGGCCTGTCGTAGCTTCATATGCCTTATAATCTAACTTAAGACTAGGACAGGAACAACATCTAGTTCCCGACCGTTAATTTATTAATGTGAAAGGCTATAACCACATTTCATCAGTGATACATATTTCGGCCATACCTGGAATCGAACCCGGAACCCTTTTCTCAAGAGGCAGACACACTACCGGACTGAGCTAAGATGTCGGATAGCAATTTTAACATTTAGCACCGCGTTTTACTACCTGTTCAGGTTACTGGCATATGTACTAATTACGCCAATGAGTTAAGGATGAAGAAGGTTGAATTTTATAGGAAGTGCGTGGAGGGAGAGTGGAGAACTATTTTGAAAAACCCACCTTCAGTACACTCAGCTGGGATTCGAACCCAGATCTTCCTGTCACTGGCTGCTTTTTGCCAGAAAACTTTAATGCCAGTAGGTATCAGCGGCTCAAACTAATTTAAAATAAAAGGATGAATATTTTTTGGCCAGGATTTGCCTGAAGAGGGCGCGAAAAAGAAAACAGTTTGTAAATTCCACACGTCTAAACGTATTCAAACGAAGCTCAAACCCAGACCTCAAACTACCGCATTCCTTACCATTTTGACTTGAATAATGTGAATACCAAACACGGTTTGACGTCCTCCGTAAATATGCGTCAGCCGTGACTCAACTGGTAGTGGCCATTTAGGGCATTTTAAAACCACGTTCACAATAGCTTGCGATTATTTATTTTTAAATTTTATTCACAACTACAAATGTATTTAATTTAAATTATGTGCATAAGTGTATACAAAATCAGAAATCACATTTAAATATATATATATATTTTATATATATATAATATGAAAATATTGTAGCATTTTACCACATCATATTTCTAAATGAAATTTTAAAAATGTTTGGCGACTATTCGTGATCTTCATATTGTAGTTTTTATACTTAAAAATATTTCAAGTAAAATATCAAACAATTTTTCTGTATAAAATGTTTTTTATATAGTTAGATACAATGTACACTACGTTTACACTGAAATGAAGCAATCTTAAGTTGCTTGGTTCCACTATGGTGTAATTAGTCAAGTATAAACCAATATATTTTAGCAAAATGAGTGTACACGTTAGAGATAAATCTTGTCAAGGTAAAATTGGATCCCAGTAAGAGAGTTGCCGAGTAGAATTTGAGCTGATCAACTATTCGAGATATTGCGAGTCAGTAAAGAAAGTTGAGTGTAATGAAGAGCGAAGGAAATCCAATCACATGTGCGAGCTGACACTAAGTCGAGTGAGAGTGAGCCAATCATGCGGGGTAGTCGTGCGTGCACTCGACCCGTCGGTATGTACAGTATGCTGCTTGTCCCCACTGTGGGGGAAACACGACTTCAAACTCCGCCTGTGCGCTACTTTTTGCAACTACAAAGGACTCTCCACAATCTCATGTGTGCTTTTTGACGATTGTCGTTGCTACAAGCAAACAAACCTGCAATCCATTTGTGCTTTTCTTGTCGTTACTTCAAACAAACAACCCTGTGCGTTTCTTGTCGTTGCTCCAAGAAAACAACCTTGAAACCGCATATGTTCGTTTCTTATCTTTGCTACAAGCAAACAACCCTGCAATCTCTCATATGTGGGTTTCTTGTTATTGCTACAAGCAAACAACCCTGCAATCTCTCATATGTGGGTTTCTTGTTATTGCTACAAGCAAACAACCCTGCAATCCCATCTGTTAATTATTTACTGTCGTTGTTACATGTAAATAACCTTGCAATCCATCTGTCTGCTTCTTGTCGCTGCCCCAAGCAAACAACCCTGCAATTTCATATGTGTGCTGATTGTCGTTACTTCAAACAAACAAATAAACCTGCAGTCCTATTTGTGCTTTTTTTGTTGTTACTTCAAACAAACAACCCTGAAATCCCGTATGTGCGTTTCTTGTCGTTGCTACAAGCAAACAACCCTGCAATCCCATATGTGTGCTGATTGTCGCTGCCCCAAGCAAACAACCCTGCAATTCCATATGTGTGCTGATTGTCGTTGCTACAAGGAAACGCAGATTCCATTAGTACGTGTACTGCCTTCCATTGTGGTGGTTTCTGATACTCTAACTTGGCGAGTGCAAATATGTTTTATTGGTGGTTAGTCATTAAAAGTCCATACTTGTAGCTTGAGGATCTTGGTTCAGATACCACAGGGGCACTCGTGTGAGTATCAGTGAACGAGTGGCCAGGGACCCATTATAATCGGGAAGTTTTATACTCTTGTATCACCGGTGTGTTTAGAATATTTTAAAAAAATTGCTTAACTCACGAATAAAAACAAAAACAAAGGTGCTCATTGGTTTAGCGTCTCATGAAATAAGGAGGTCCCAGACGCATGTAACCTTAACTGTGAAGTGCTGTAGTAAAAAATTGCCAATGACAAGGATATCAAGGTTCTAATCCCGGTCTGATGTACTGAGGTTTTTTTTCCTGAATGTACCCCCACTCTTTCTCCACGAAAATGCGGGTACATATATTTTAAAAGTCTACCTTCCTCAGCCCTACCCAATTATGTGGATAGCCTGAATAGGTAGTATGACGCGGTGCGCAAATATGTAAAAAAAAAGTTTGCTATTCAATACTGATAATAGTTTTAAAAGTATTTTACAAGTTATAGTTTAATTTATTTGTTTATTTATCACAAACGAATTCCTAACCGTGAAATTTCAAGGCTTTCAAATAGGATCCACCAATCAAATCTTTCCAGTGTCAAAACAAGACCCATACAACTTTGTAGAACCTATTTATGACCTTGACGACTGAACGAAGACAACAACAGTTAACCGATTGGCCCAAGTAATTTTTTTTTCTACACTGCAAGGCAACATCAAGAAACATAGAACACAGAGCCAAACAAATTAGTTTTTCACAAGACACTTAACGGTAGGTTCTATTTATGACGCAAGAATTTTAAAAGCGGTGGATGCGTATGAGAAAGAAAGATGAATGACGACAAATCACACCGGAACTTAGGGCCCGTTCCCACTATGTCGGACCGACATTTTTATCGGGCCGATAAAAATGTTGGAGACGCTACTGACTACTATTTATATAGAACTCTTCACATATTCCCGACCCGATCAAAGTGTTGGGGCCGACGTTTTTACCGGACAGTTTGTCACTGCAGAGACTCGATAAAAGTGTCGTGTCGGAAGTTAATCGCTTGAAGGATTATATTGCTCAGTTCACACTTGTGACGACCTGAAGTCTTGCAAGTAGACTGTCAAACGTGATCATAGACATTATAGAATAATTAAAGAACTTTATTTCATCGCTTCTCAATTCACCAATCAACGTTTGAAATGTTTCTAGAGAAAATCTTTCCGCAAGGATTTGGTGCACTCATTATTTTCTTTTATTCACTTGCTTCCGTTTTATATCATAAAAGTACCACATTACAACCAGCTCTTCCTCGTAATCCATTGCAGCCAAGGAGTCAACTGTACTGGGCTGAATTGAAAACAATTATGAACAAAAAGTGTCTGTCCAACATAGTGGGAACGGACCCTTGCACGGAAGATTGAACGGTATTTTCACTGACCACAATTATAGAGTTAAATTTTCATAGAAAGGACCTTCTCTGACAGCTAAAAAGTTTTTTTTAATCACTGCGTCTTACTACCCGTCCGGGCAATAACCATATTTATGAATTACGTTAATGTGTTAGGGATAAGGAAGGCTGAGATTATAATAAGTATACCTGCATTTGCATGGAGGGAAAGAGGAAAACCATTTAGAAAAAACCCTCAGTACACCACCGGGGATTCAAACTCAGATTTCCCAGTCATCGGCGTTAGTATAGTGTGAGCGTAATGCCTTAGATTTGGTAATTAGTGTTCACATTAAATACAGGAAGATTTTCTCTAAAACAAATATTTGGAAATTTTCAATAATTAGTAGCCTCTCTTCAGAGTGTATTCAGTACATTAGTTACTCTCCCACCCGGTTAAGTGGCCACACAGTATAAGGCATCACTATCGCAAAAGACAATACTGCCGACGAAAGGGAGATCAGGGTTCAAATCCCGGTAGGATGTATTGAAGGTGGTTTTTCACAAATGATTTTCCACTTTCCCGCAGTGAAAATATGGCTACACATTTTCTTATTTCAACCTTCATCCCAAACACTTTAGCGTAGTTAGTATATATGTGTATAGAACGGTTAGCAACAAGAAGAGTAAACCATTTACCTTTCCCATTTTCTTGATAATTTCCTCCCAGATAGGATCCTCCCAACCGGTCGAGTCGCGGCGGCCCGCGTCCAAAGAGTTGCGCCTCACGGAATCCAGAGAGTCGGTGGAGACACGGCGCCAAGCGTCGCGGGGTCCAGCGCCTATCAAAGAGTTGAGCGAGTCCTTCCTCGAGGATCCCAGCGAGACCTGCGAGCTCTTCCTCAAAAAGGGAATCGAACTGACGGACTCCCTGCGTAAAGACGCGTGCGACGCGGTGTGAAATTCACGCTTCAGCAGGCCTGGGGTCGAGTCCCGCCTCAAGTGGGTGGTAGATTTACTTAGGGACTCTTTCTTGAGCGACCCCATGGACATACCGGTAGAATCTCGCCGGAGCGTCGAGGGGAAGGCGGAAGGATGCGAAAGGACGTCGGGCTTGCGAGGCGGGGGCAGCGCCAAAGAATCCCTGCGGCGCGAGGCGACGTGGAGCGCCGGCATGGACTCGCGGCGCGGACCAACGCCGTCCCGGCGGCGCTGCTGCTGTTGATGGAGAATGTTGCCTAGAGACCCGCGCCTGTTGTCGATCCCGTTATGCTGCAGGCTGTGCCTGCCGTGCAAACCACATGTCCGCGTGTCCACCTTGGTCTCGAGGATGAAGTGCTCGCGAGGCTTCTTCAGGTCTTCGAGCCTCGCACCGCGGAACAACGCCTCCAGACGTTCCACCGCGGCGGCGCTATCACCGTTCATCGTCGCGACGTTCCCTCCAAGAGAAGAGACAACAAATATGGAGACTGGTCACGGTATCACTCACACGCACTTCATGTTCACAGCAACACTAAGCACTCGAGTAGCTAATTACAGTCTGAAGAAGTCAAGCGAGGCGGAACAAGAACACTTGTCACATTACCTTCGAGAGTGGCTGCTCGATGAATGTGTAATACAAGTCGAGCGGAATTTGAAACACGTCAGCCTTGCGCGGCGCGGTGATATAGAATGGCAGCGCAAGGCTAGACCACTCCGCCCGCCACCAAACAACTTGGCCGGCTCTGCTAGGCTTGGAGTGCTGTGTGTGTGTCTGTGTGTGTGTGTGTGAGCCTTATTAGGACACCGCCTCAGATTCGCACACGTGTGACATAACAGCGAGGCCATCATTACACAGGCAAAGGTGTTAACCGACGACTTTTCGATTGTGCCAAACAATACATAGAGGCGGATCAACAATAGAAGAACCTTTTAGACGATGTAAACAAACAAATAGACCAGTCAAAATTTACAAAAGGCAACATTATCTAACCAATGTCAAAAGTGCCACCTCTTGTTAAAACTGACAACTGTATTACATATGGTTTGATTTATTGATGCTAACTTTTTGAGTTGTCAGTTAAGGTACTTGTTATGGACTTCAAAATATAAGAGTGAAATCATTATTTCGAGTGGACTCCAGAATAGACCAAAAAAAGCAATTTTATTCTATCAGTAGATTAAGTAAGTAAACACAATAAATCTGTAATAATTAAAACCCAAACTTCGAGACAAAAAAAAATTGTTCCCATTGCAAAAAGTGTCATTAATGTTTGATAGTGACTGAACCTTCGACTGGAAAATAAATAGGTTCACTGCAATACTATATGATAGGATTTAAAAATGATATAATATTAATCACAAATACAATTAATAGTTTAGAAAGAAACATTGGTACATTACAGAGTTTACCCGTAAAGTTACCGCTAGCTAAAGTCATCATGGGAGAACACAATGCTATACAATAGTAAGCACGGCCCGGATTTTTCTGACCTAAAAATGTTCAAAAAACCACCCATAAATTACCTTAAAATACTAAAAAATTACTTCAAATTTACAACAACAAAAAACTACCTAAAAGTGCGAACAAAAACCGTAATAGAAACACACGAATAAATCAAACAAGCACTTTACACAATAATGAAAAAACAAAACAAATGATAAGCCTTTAAAAACCAAACAATTGCATTCTGCTAAATATTACATTGCTTTACAAATGCGTTTTCAGACGTAATAGCTGCCCCCTCCCAACGCAACCCTCTCCAGTATAGTTGCAGTCTCACTAGGAATGTGTATTTTACACCCACACAAACAAAGAGGATACAAAGCTCATTGCCTGTATTATCTTCTCATTGCAACAACTGTGTTTTGGAAATATTTATGTTTGAGTATTTGTGTGTTTATAAAATATCTATAGTAGGCCTATTTCGAAATATTCTTATTCGACACGAATGCCTTAAAAACACTCATAAATTAAAAAAAAAAATACCTATAAATATACATTTCTACAAACAGAGGACCACGAAAAGAATTTATAATTCATTCACGACCTTAGTTTATTTGGATGACAGCTTAAAATGTTACTAGAAGTAGTCCCTAATACATCACTATGCCAACAGCTGACATCACATGAAAACATGAAAACAGATGGTAATGTATGAATGTGATAGTTAAACACAGTAATTTAGGCCAATATTATTTATATATTTATTTGAGATCGGACCCAAAATTTATTTATCATTTTATTCCACTTTAAAAAATTAATATTCACACCATTTTCACAAACACTTTTAACGAACACACATCTTCAAAATGGCGACCGACGAATTTAAACCATGTGGTTGAACGTGACGGAAACAAGTTCTTTACAATGATGCACCCACGCAGTGGATAAATATATTTTATTCAGTTAAATATTTTGAAATACGATAAAATAATCATAAAATGATTTATTATATATAAAAGAAATGACAAGTATTTTCTCTTTTCCAAGTAAATACGATGCCTATATTAAAACGTATTAATGTATACACTATATTGCACATAATCAATAACGTTCCAAAACTAAGAGTAAGTACTTTTGATTATGTTTTAAATATTGTTTCGAGTTGGATAAAAATAAATTATTAAAAGTAATAAAATAGTAGGCCTATGAGAAAACTTATGTTTACGTTATTTTAAATGTAAAATATAACAGGTAGTTAAAAAAACTTTACATTAATAACAAAACAGTGATCTTTTACAAGTGTTGACAACCCAAAACCTAAACGTATGATTTTCGAACTATCATTCAGGTAAAAACCTATCATGAACAGACTTTATGTGCACACGAGCATTGTGTGTGATGTACCAAACAAAAGATGTCGTCATCAAAATCTGGGCTCTGATAGTAAGTATAGGCTGTATGAAATGTGAATTTTGGGGGGAGTAATCATTATAATTACGGAAATGAGCCGTATCTTAATAATAATAGAATAAATAAAAAATGACACCTGGGTATGGGAATTGAGCTCGGGACCTTTGGCTTCTGCGCACCAATAATCTACCACTGAGCCATCCAGGATGGGTCATGTGCTCAGGATCATTCACTCATAACTTAAGGCTGAGTCTGTGATGGACGTGTGGATATAATTTAATGAAAAAAAAAACTTAAAATCAGTTATAAATGGAAAATGTCATCAAAATACGGAAACTAAGACGGGGACATTTGGAAAAAAATATGCTCTAGCCCCATCGTTAACAAGGCTTTTAAAATTTACAGCTCATTGATATTAATCTTGGGCATCACCAGAGATAGAACCAAGGTTCATCTATCCCCACCACCTAGCCCACCAAGTTTGTAAATACTAGTCCAGAGGACGTGTAGGCAACACGCTGGGCGGACCAGATCGACAACAGCTGAGCCGCAGAGCGACTCGTGGGACGATAATAATGGGCTAGATTTGCATGAATAATGTGTAAACATACTCCTACTCCCTTCGTGGGGTGGACGGTGATTAGATATCCTTCTCTGAGATACACAGATGTATAATTTGCGATCGACGCAGAAAACTAATAAGCTAAACGCTGTGGCGTTGGGCAATCTTAATATTTAGCAGCTGATTTCTCGGAGTATCTAGCGTGTTTATTAGGAGTGGGCAAGGATCCCTTTTATACATGTGAAGCAAATTTGAAGCGCGGCTTAGAACATGAAAAGTCAAATAGAAGCCGAAGTCTCAAATAAGGTGGTTTATTTACATCGCCGCGTCTTACTATCAGTTTGGGTCGCATACATACGAATTCTAATATGTTTGGGATGGGTAAGGTTGAATTTAGAGGAAGTTTACCCTCATTTGCATGGGGAGGGTGGAAAACCAATTAGAGAAAATAACCCTCAATACAACCGACCGCGATTTGAGCCCCAATCTCACCGTCAGTACAGTATTAGTGTGAATGGAGAATGATGGAGGCGTTGATTTGCTAGCTAAGCACGGTGATGTGTTCAAGAAGTGACGTCATAACGTGAGTGGCGCATAAGTGTAGTCCCGAGCACACTACTGCGGCACTACTGGCCCACTCACATTAGTTTTTAACTACTAAAACTAATCCACTCATAATATTGTAACACTTATGGAAATAGCACAATTTATTTGCAGGCTAGTGTTTTGTTTACTTTAAGCTATAATTTACACTTTGTGTAAACAATATTTTGGCAGGAGCGAGCTATGTATAGCGATTTTCAGATTTAAATAATTGTGTAATATTGCTGGTTACATATGATACAGAAGAGTTAGCTGAAATTATATCGTTAGTTGAAATTATCTTGTTAAGGTAAAAGAGGATGCACTTTTTTTTTAGTTTTGGGAATTTCGAGCTCCTCTACTTTTCTGGTCCTTCATTTTTACATTCAAGAATTATTTTTTTGCGGTTTGGGGTGATCCTTACATTATAGCGCCCCCCTACCCCCAATTTAAATCTTCCACCACACTGATAAAAGGTTTATTAATTTTTATTCTAGTTTGGGAGATTTTAAAACCTCTCCTTTCACCAGCCTCCACTTATAAAGATAAAATATTTAATACCAATGTTGTTATTTAGAGTGTTCCCCTCTTCATTCCTGGTAAATTTAATTTTCTGTATTCTCTAATAGGTTTTTTCTAATTATTCCTGAGCTACATTTTTAAACTTAAAATGTTTAGACCTTTATGTTTATATGGAATAATCCCTAAGCTCATTTGTTAAACTTCAGTTTTCTACTACAGAAAAACGTAAATTTTTGTATCAGTTTTGGAAATGTCAAATCCCCCCCTCCCACCTCCTTCCCCAGTCATTTATTCCATTTGTCTTACTTTTATTTTGTTATCTGTAGGAGTCTTTCTATCTGCTTGCCAAAATTAAATTTTCTATTCCACCTAAAAGTGATTTTTTTATATACCCTCCCCTGCCGTCTTCCCTTATTATTCCGGGGTCCCATTTAATATTTTGAAATTTATTGGTTATTTTAAGTGGCCCCTTTAACTTCCGAATTTAAGCTCTCTACCACACTGAAAATAAATAGTTTCTATTAATTTTGGAAATTTGAAGCCCTTTACACCCCTCTAACCATTTGTCCAATTACCACTTAGAAATTTCCAATTTTAAGATTTGTTTGGTTATCAGGAGTCACATACTTCTACCTTTCTGCCAAATTGAATGTTTCTACCATACTTGAAAAGCTTTTTCTCCCCCATAAAACCCACCTTCTGTATTTCATAGAGTCCCATTTTGAAACTGTCAGAATTTTATAGTTTTTTTGGAATGGTAGATTCTACTACATTAATTTTTAGTTGTAGTTTAGTAAATTTTTGAACCCCCCTCCCTCCAAACTCTTTTTCAAAATCATTCTGATAAATTTTTAATTCTAAGAGTCATTTGGTTATCTGGAGTTTTTCTCTACCTGTTTGCCAAATTATAATGTTCTACCTTATTTCAAAATATTTTTTAGTTATAGCTTTTCCTAAATTTACCAGAATTAGATTAAAAAGTTTAAAATTTTCAGATATTTATGTTTATTTGGAGTGGTCTCTAAATTTGCTTTTAGAGAATTTAAGTTCTCTAACATATAGGAAAGTAAGTTAATGTATTATTTTCCTAAATTTTGAGTCCCATTTAGAAATTTACCATTTTTAGATTGTATGAGGTAATCCCGCGAAATTTCAGCTTTCCGGCTTATCTATAGGTGCCTTGTCTTTTTCTGAACACACACATTCACGTTCTACTAATATAGATATTAGTCGTGTATAAGTACCCATTCGGGTTATACGCATACAATAATTTTACTAATGGAATGGGGATGAGTAAGGTAGAATTTTAGAGGAACTGTACTCGCATTTGCGTGGAGAAAAACTGAGAAACCCTTTAAGGAAAACTGTCGGACACCTAGATTTGGGACTTATTAAAGAGAAATTATATATAAATTATACACTATATAAACATACATGTATTTAAAAACTATAATCTCCCAGCACATTGACTAAAAACAATTATATACGTAATATAGCACCTAAAAGTTAGGTAGACATGTGGACTAAACGTCAATCTCTATTATCAATAACATGTGATGAGTGGCCGGGGTGCGAATCCCGGCCGTGTGTACCGAGTGTTTATAATGAAATGTTGTTAAACTCTCCCTCTACACTAATCCGGATATATTCCCTCTGAATTCCTCTTCCTCATTCCTAGCCCACTAGCGTAATTAAATGTAGATAACCCAGCCATGTTAGAGAGTGCAAATACATAATAATATAAAGAGCACCATGAACAACAGACCCGTTTTTACACTAAACAAGTGTACAATAAAACTATACAAATGTTTAACTAAATTAAAGTCCCTCTTCTTATTAGTTTACTGTAAGATTATATGTACATTAAAGCAGAGTAGAGGAAATGTACCCTAATTTCGGATATTACAGAGCTAAACACGCGATTATTTTAAATATATATTATTTTTGCAATGCGTCGTACTACCCGGCCGGTGTTTAGCACTTCAATGGTGTGGGGAGGATAGTTTTAAAATAAATGTACCCTCATTTACGTGGAGGAAGAGCAAAGAAGCTATTTGGGGNTATGGCTAGGATTCGAATGCAGATTGACAACCATTTGGCGGTAGTGTTCGAGTGCAGGAGATGGGAGTGAGGGATCGTCATTTGGGTTTTTTAATGAGATAAAACTTTAGTTAGTTAAAAATTGCCGCCACAATCGGCTGTGGTCGAGCATGTCAGATATGGTATATCCACGCAAGAATGTATCACGCGAAGTGATGTTTAAAAACTATGAACACCATGAGATGTGCGGCAAGCTATTTTAAAAACCCGACCTTCTAATGGGAAAAATCATTACTACCATTTTAAAGTATATTTTAAACCTTAGTACTGGAAGATAAAAAGTAAATAAATAAATATAAACAACCTGCTGCTTAAAAATGTAATTTTTATGTGTAGTAGTAAATATTTAGTAGTTAAGAAAGTATTCAGTCAATCATATTGAAATATTTACATGCTCATTCATGACAAATTATTAAGTCAAATTAAAAAAAAAAAAATCAAGCACTTGCAGTTAATAGGTATGGAAAATTTGAAACATCTAATTTAATCAGATAAAAAAGCTTTTGAAGTAAATAAAAAAAATTGGAGATCAAACTACAATTAAAATATCTTTTGTTGAGAAATAAGTTTTTAGTTCCGATGCACGATTCACCTAAATATGTTCCCTCTAAAAAGCATATATTTCAAACCATAACCTCAGTTCGCTTACTACCTTTGATAGAGAAAACAATTTTTTTTTTAAAGTTCAACTTCAATAATAATTACTGTCAGTACTCGTATATGTCCACTGTATTCTCGGTGTAGTTCCAAAAGCCGTCGCGTTGGCGCTGATATTTCCATCCGATTACCTCCCATATCCCCAGGCCCCCATCTCTGACAAGCTGAGACATTCTGGAATGTCAGGCAAAACAACAGGGAGCTCTGTTCATTGGAAGTGGCCGCCGCGCACACTATAGTACAGTTTACAAACTTTGAGAGTGAATCAAAACAGACTGATAGGAGGTTTGACATGCACGTAGTAAGTTTGGCGCAGTTGTGAAAACTAGCTTGTGTGTTTGTTTACTTCTGACTCGCTTTTATATAGCAAGAGTCTGTCCAATCACCTGAAGGATAAGCTAGGTTATGTTAGGTTAGGCTATCTCTGTATATTATTATTATTATCATCACCGCGTCTTACTACCCGTTCGGGTTATACGAACTTACGCTAATGTGTAATGGTAGGGTGATTGTGAGATGAAATGGATGACCTACAGTTTAACGTGAAATCCGAATCATGGTGGAGGCCTGGAATTCCTCACATTCACATGTTGTGATTAATTCACGTCTTGTAAGAGGTGAAGGAAGGATTTGGCAATCAGATAAATCTGTGCCGGGACCGAGGATTGAACCCCGGAACCCCAACACAGAAATTTGACACCTTACCCCTAGACCACCCGTATGTATGTCTGTAAAAATGAAAAGATATCGCCTGATGGTTAGGTAAGATTAGTTACAAAAGGTTATATCTTTAAAAATTCGAAGGAATTAGCTTGATGGTTAGGATATGTCTGCATAAATGAAAGGAAGAATTTTGACTATCCTTAGTCCATACGTCCTATCTCGTTTGGTCCAAAAGACTTCCCATATACTTATAAATATAATACCAAATGTTCAGTATATATTGGTCCAAACGGGTCTTTTTCGAGGGGGTATTCCAAACGTTCTACGGCAGTTAGCCCAAATATAATATATGTCAGCCATCACTTTCTCTTTTTGAAACTGCTAGGACAAGGAGAATTGCCTGTCACAGAACCCATATGTCATGCTGATGTTTATTTATTCTGAAAATTGAAAAATGACATCTGGACTCGGGAATCGAACCCGGGACCTTTGGCTTAGTATGCCAATGTTTATTTGCCTGGCGTGAAAAAAACTACCAAAACCGTCTTAAGGTGTGGTGCTAGTGAGCGCGAGTTTAGTGAATTAATTTTGCAGTTTTTATAGCATTAACATTTTTGGCCAAAACAGATCAAATATTTCTTCTATAGAAACAAAGAGTATAGTTTTCTGCACATGCTAATCTCAACAGTCTGTTGTTGAATATCTGCCATGAGCACAGCGGCATTTGGTAACAAACTTTTTAAATAAAAAGAAAAAGTTGTCATTAAATTCCAGGACACCTTTGTCAGATATTCAAGAACTGTTGAGATTAGCATGTGCAGAAAACTAAACTCTCTGTTTCTATAAAAGAAATATTTGATTTATTTTGGCCAAAAAAAGTTTATTCTATAAAAACTTCAAAAATACTGACCTAAACTCATGCTCACTAGCACCCCACCTTAAATAAACATCCTAACATTCACCAGGTTACGCTAGTTTATGTAAAAATTTAGCCCTTGATACGAAATCGTCCAGACCTCCCTCGATATTGATGTAACCTTCCTAAAGACTTTATGGCCGATAGTTGAAGCCCGCCCACGAAACGATCTGGGAAAGACACTAGCTTTTAGGAAGCCGCTCGGTACGGAGGCGACTTTAGGTGAGAGTGTAGGGAACACGAGCTAAGGGCAGTATTTTTGCAATTTTTATATATAAACTTTGGTCAAAATAAATCAAATAATTCTCCAGTAGAAATAAAGAGTTTAATTTTCTTCACATGGTGTTAGCAACAGTTCTTGAATATCTGTCAAGGGTGTCCTGCAATTTAATGACAACTTTTTATCTTCAGTTAAAAGGTTTCTCATCTAATTCCGCTATGCTCATGACAAATATTCAACAACTGTTGATATCATCATGTTAAGAAAATTAAACTAAGTGTTTCTATTAAAGTAGTACTTTATATATTTTAGCCAGAAAAATGTTTTGCTATAACTGCAAAAACACCAACCTTTACCCGAGTTCCTGACATTCCCAACTTAATCACTCCACCAGGCACACCAATTCAGTTTTTAGCATTACCAATGAAAAGGTAATAGTTATTATTAACCTGTTAATCACGATTACTTAACTCAATAAATCAGCCTATTAATAAATGCAATTATCATTTCATATTGGTATTCATTCATGTGAAACCAGAACCTAATAAGACATACCTAACTAGCGCTCAGGAATAACACGCGTATCAAGAACGATCAAGGCGTACGTTTGAGCGGTCGGGATCCGAGCCCGAGACGTCCGACGACAGACGCCACGTGCGATTACAAGGTAGGAAAATGTCAACCCATAACATAGAATGAAGATGTCTTGAAAAGAACTATAACTATATGGGTCAACCATCCACAGTATGAAGCAAAGTGGCAAACAAAATTTTATATCGACATATACAGTCCAATTTTCATAGGAAAAGCCTTAACTCAAGGCTAGAAAAGTTACTAATTCTACTTTAATATTCTTTTTATTTGAGGTATTTAACGTGTACTTTCTAAACCTACCAATTATGTCAGCACACGAATTATATACTAACCTAAATAGAGAACCAACACAACACCCAGTCCCCCTGCCATTAGCTCATCATTGTGAAAGGGTAAACTCACATTTATCCAATGATATTCAAGCCAGGAATCGAACCCAGCCCAGTAGTAAGACATGCTTCCGACTGAGCTAAGGTTTCGGGCTCCACTAGCCTATCCATACGTTAAATTATGTGATCTGCAGTTATCACTTTTGCTAGATATTATCAATACTTGATAAAAAGTTATCAATGTTGACCACAAAAATAAAATTGCATTTTCTAAGAGTTTCTTACTATGAAAATTGGACTGTATTAATTCACTCGGAGTTCAGCAGTAAAATAAGACTAGTAAAATTAAGACTAATAAAATTAAGTATAAAAACCTATAGCAATGCTTATCTCAATTCAAAATTTTGAAACTATTATTAGAGTTAAGGACTTCTAATCAGTCTACACTTTGGATGTTTCTAATGGTACTGATTTTGAAAATAGTGTAAGACGTTCAAATGAACAAAAAATACTAAACAAATTAAAAAATTAAATGTATTAGATGAGTAGATCCAAATGAAGCCGCTTACCTTAACAGCGTCATAGTGTCCGTCTTGAAGGCCAGCTAAATCACTCGCGTTCTCAGCACTGAATGACCCCGGTTGACCTCTGAAATCACACATCCGTTTATATTAGAGGCAGGCATTCCATAAGCGGTGCTTGAGGATCATTGTGAACGTACCCTAGTATGTCTCCAATAGGACTCTATATCGAGACTGGGATATTTCAAGCATCTAGGACCACTTGCGGAAGCTTGGATAGGACAAGCAACCGGCTCCCAGCCCCAGGTAGAGTAGTGTGACAGCAGCACCTGTCTTTAGAAACCTAGTAGGTACTTATCATTCATTCATACTCATACCCCTTATTAGCCCCTTTAACCTTTCGCGCAATGAAGCATCCCGCCACTTTAATGTAAGGTTAATTCAACGTGTGAGTTGTCGTGTCGGTACATGATTTAATATGTTCTTGTGCTTCTATTCTGGGAGCATTAGAGCACGCTAAAACGCGTCTACGTCTTTATAATAAAATTCCACCCTCCCTAGGTTAAGAAACCGAGTGATCAAATTGAGAGCTTGGTAAACAATAAAATAACCCAGATTTAAACCTCTGCATAACATCTGTTTAACATGACACTGCATAATAGCACTGCATTGACGCACCCAATACGTCAATTAACGTATAATACTTCTAAAACACTCGTGTATTGCATATCCTCTAACCAATCTGCAGTTTAATACTACATTATACATCCACCGGCAATACCTCCTTTAACGTAGACTACTTCCATAACACTTGTGTAGCTCATGTGTTCTAAGCGCATTTGTGCAGGTTAACAGTCATTAGTACACCAATACCTCCTGTAAGGTAGACTACTTTTATAACCCTTGTGTAGTGCGCGAGATCTAACCACAGTCTGTAGGTTAACAGTCCGTGATACGCCGACAATACCGCCTGTAAGGTAGACTACTTTTATAGCACTTGTGTATTGCGCGAGGTCTAGCCACAGTCTGTAGGTTAACAGTATATGTTTGATACACTGACATCCAAATATTAGCTACAGTCCAATTTTCACAGCTAGAAAAGCTACTAGATCCACTTTCATGTATCCATACGTCATTTCGTGCAAACTGCAGCTGCCAAGTTAGATAAATGTTGTCAATACCTGTAAAATAACCCTAATAATAAAGTGAAATGTTATCAACGTTTATATTTTCTAAAATACCCTTTCTATGAAAATTGGACTGTATGCATACTGCCTTTGGTTTTGTACACTCAGTTTACCCTGAAAGGTGGCAGTTTTATTTTGACTGACTATACTATATAACCCCTATCTTATAAACAAAATGTATTTAACAATAGTTCTCAAAGTGGGCTCTATAGCCTCCTTGGGTGCGGTGGGAGTACCTAGGAGGTCGCTTGGAGAAGTGGGCTTACTTTTAAGGTCTGGAGGTGAGGTCTTAAACTAGAGAGACTTTAAAATGGAATCATTTAACTAAGCCTAATCCTCGCATTAAAAATTCACTAAACAGACGATTTCTAATGGACTTTTATGCTTTTAAAAACTTGTTTAAATGGATAGGATTAATCAATTTTGTTGAAAAAAATTACTCAATAAATGTTATCATTTTGAATTTTATAGCCTAGTGTTATAATTTACCACCTCTGGGGTCTAGCGGTCAGAGTCCCTGGCTCACAATCCAGAAGTCCCGGGTTCAATCCCCGGCGCTCCAGATATTCTGTGAAGTAATGGGTCTGGGACGGAGTCAACTCAACTTCGTGAGGACAGATGAGGAACTGCTTGAATAAAGAAGTAGCAGCTTTTCTATAGAAAACTGAGAATAATGGCCGTAAGGTTCATTGTGCTGACTACATAACATTTACTTAGTGCGTCTTTTAGCTACTATTCTGAGTAAAATACTTTTTTTATAGGGTGAGGTAGGGTAGGAGGCATTGGAAATTAATTTACGAAACCAAGGGGGCGGTGTCCCGAAATAGGTTTGGGAACCACTGAGCTACAAACAGAGTGGAACCTAGCAAGCCAGTTTCAGGGTGAACCGAGGTTACAAGTTCTTCACGTGACTCATTTCGTCACTTGTTTAATTGAACGTTGCACTCACTTGCTCGGGTCCCCTGTGCCGTTCATGCTGGGGGCGGCAGCCTGTGCGCCTGGTGGCAGGTTGGTACGCACCACTACTGTCCCGCCTCCTGCGGCCTGGGGAGGCAGCTTGCCGGCAACACCTCTCGCGCTAGAAAACACAAAACAAAACGATGGTTGTCAACAACTAGATAATGCACCGGTCGACGTTTCAAAACTATGATCAAAACAAATGTGAGAATGGAAAGCACTTGTTTTCATCAAACACAACAGAATTCGCTTATTTACTCGGTATTTTATTTATACAGAGTGACATTTTATACAAGAAGACAACCCGTATCGGTGGGCACGCGGACTAAATGTCAATCTCGTCTAGTCTGGTTTTCTAGCACCCAGGTACATTTCCTCCAAATTCTGCCTTTCTCCTACTTACTCCATTAATGCAAATATACGGAAAGTCAAGTGCTAAATAAGACGCGATGCACATACTTATTTTGAACCCTTGTTTGGACAGATCAATATGCAAAAATAAAGTAAAAATACATAGGCCTAGCACCAAAATTTGTTTAAATATTTAAAATAGTACAATTTTAAATAAAAATATGTCAGAGATACAATTTAAAATAAATGTGCCATAAATATTGTCTGAAGAAAATCACAACTAAACAGCCAGCATTTAAAAATTTGTGAAACGGACATGGTTTCAAAGATGATTATCATAGCTAGTTGGATATCTAAACAGGAAAGCAAAGTTATTTTAGTTGTATGAGCCGTATTCCATTATCCGTTCGGGCTGTTCGTACATTTACACTAATAGGATAAGTATGGGAAAGGTAAAATTTAGAGAAAATGTACCCACATTCACTTGGAGAGAGAAAGTGAGAAAATTATTTAGGAAAGCCATCCTCAGCACACCCGAATGAGATCCGATCTCCGCTTACCCCGTCTTGGGCACTTCAATATATTGCGAGAGCAACGTATTATATGACGCGACCACCAAAGTGTGTGCAAGAAGCAAAAATTGAGTAATCGTGAAAAATAAGACTATCCTCCCAGTATCCCTAGGGGTCACCTTGTCCGTATCCCTAGGGGTCCCCTTGTCATTATCCCTAGGGGTCACCTTGTCATTATCCCTAGGGGTCACCTTGTCCGTATCCCGAGAGGTCACCTTGTCCGTATCCCGAGGGGTCACCTTGTCAGTATCCCGAGGGGTCACCTTGTCATTATCCCGAGGGGTCACCTTGTCATTATCCCGAGGGGTTACCTTGTCATTATCCCTAAGGGTTACCTTGTCATTATCCCTAGGGGTCACCTTGTCATTATCCCTAGGGGTCACCTTGTCATTATCCCTAGGGGTCATCTTGTCATTATCCCTAGGGGTCACCTTGTCATTATCCCTAAGGGTCACCTTGTCCGTATCCCTAGGGGTCACCTTGTCATTATCCCTAAGGGTTACCTTGTCATTATCCCTAAGGGTCACCTTGTCATTATCCCTAGAGGTCACCTTGTCAGTATCCCGAGGGGTTACCTTGTCATTATCCCTAGAGGTTACCTTGTCAGTATCCCGAGGGGTTACCTTGTCAGTATCCCGAGGGGTTACCTTGTCATTATCTCTAGAGGTTACCATGTCCGTATCCCGAGAGGTTACCTTGTCATTATCCCTAGAGGTTACCATATCAGTATCCCGAGAGGTTACCATATCAGTATCCCGAGAGGTTACCTTGTCATTATCCCTAGAGGTTACCATGTCAGTATCCCGAGAGGTTACCTTGTAAGTATCTCTAGAGGTTACCTTGTTTGTTCGAGGATAGGTCAACCCGGTATTAGCGACACAAGAGATCTACAAGGGAAGATGAAGAAACTTTTAGGAGAAGCCCTTTTAACTAAACTTTTCACTCAATCAATGATGAGAGTGGTTTCTATCCCGGTCACGAAATGGGCGGCTTTGAAGGAGTTTCAAAACTTATTTAGTAGATCAAAGGGTCGGCTAAATTAAGGAGTCTCTGGTGAGCTTTCTAGAATATGTTGGTACAAACGACATGCCCGCCGGAGAATGGTCGAAAACTAAGACAAGCAAATTAAACCAAATGTATCTACTGGAGCGATATTTTTATTTATTTTGGCTAAAAGAGTTTTTTCTATACAAACTGTATGGATGCGAATCTTAACTCATATCCTTAAGGAGACCAACTTAGAAGCGGAGATGGCATCAATGAAATGTTGCACTTAGGTTAAATATTGACAAAACACTTAGCCGTACACGAGTTTGGTGTTTCCTGGAATGAACACAAAATTATGCTTTATGACTATATATACATATTTGACCGGTCACAGGAAAAGAGACCTTATCTTCACCTAGGTCAATATTGAGTTATTGGTATCCTTGGAAACTACAAGAAATTCTGAATAAACTAGTATAAAAATTGTTAAAATACTCCAAAAATTGGAAAAGTAAATGTCATTTGAAAATGAAAGTTTAAAAAAAGTGTGTGGATTATTATTATTATTATTATTATTATTATTATTAGCACCGCGTCTTACTACCCTTTCGGCTTATACGCACTTACGCTAATGTGCAATGGTAGGGTGATTGTGAGATGAAATGGAGGACCTACAGTTTAACGTGAGATCCGAACCACGGTGGAGGCCTGGCACATCTGGCACATCTTGTCAGAGGTGAAGGAAGGGTTTGGCAATCAGATAAATCTGTGCCGGGACCGAGGATTGAACTCCGGACCCCTAGCACAGAAGTCTGACACCTTACCCCTAGACCACCAGGTCACCAACAAGTGTGTGGAGAAAATAAGGGTGACATAACTTTTTTGCAGAAAAGGAATAACTAAAGGAATGTTAAGATAAAAAAATGCCTTATAGCAAGATCGTAATTATTATATTTGTATCTATCATACATCATTGTTTATAAAAAAATGTCATTGTTAAAAAAACAAGATAATTTAGGTTAATGATATTTGTTTTCTTACACAAGTTTTTAGTTTTTTCTCCATTATAGAAAATTATGCTAGGTTTTCATCAATAAATATACCAATGATGATAAACCCTACAATACAAACAATTACAAATTTCTAAACTGTCAGCTGATACCAAACAACAACTCATAGATTTAAAAAAAAAAAAAAATAGAAGAAAGCGGTCTACGAAAACACAACTGCATAATTGACCGATTTGCAAACAAAAATTAAAAGGGACCTTAACTTCACCCATTTGATTTACATTGGTGAAGATTAGGTCCCTTTTGTTGCCACTGCAAGGATCTAGGAAAATAGCTTTTTTTTTCCTACTTATAATTTGATATATTAATAAAACCAACGTTGAGATGTTCAGAAAGAGTACATGGATGGTTTTAACGGAAAATATTAAAATGTGAATTTTTGACCCAATTCACAAAAAATCACTGCTCCTGAAAATTTTGCTCTGAGAAGATAAGGCCTCTTTTCCTGTGACCGGTCACATATATAGACTTGTAAACTTAGTTAAGTAGTTGAAATGTTCTACTTTTAAAAGTCCAAAGATTCACATATTTCGGTTGATCATTAAGACTTGAATTCCTGAAAAACAAAAGGTAAACGTGTATAAGAGCGTATAATGGATCTTTTGGGAATAGAATAATATTTAATAGAGGGGTCACAAAACAAAAAAATAAGTGTTGGCATTTGTATTTCCCTTTTCCACAGTGTGTTCTCCTACTGGCGGACAGCTCCACCCAGTAATGTTATAAACCCACTTGGTTTCTGCTCGACTATTCTAGCAGCTTTAAGAGCCGTGGGAATCAGGAATCAGGAAGTAGAGCCCGTGCCTGTACGCGGCCGGCCGATGCAAGCCGTGGCTAATCGATCCACAAAGAGGTGTCACTAATCTCTGACAAATACGAGCAATCGGCAGGAAATGTCGGGCGGGATGCGTAACCAAATGCAGCAGGCGTAATTAACAAGTTTATGAATGTAGCGAGTTTCGTACTTTAAAATAAATTAATTTAATTGAAACATGCATTAAAAGAGGATTTTTTTTAAGGTTTAAAAGGTTTCACTCTAAACGATAACTGTACCATCACACTTGGAATTCACCACAACACAATGTTAAATGCAAACTCAAAAGTGCCAAATATGGATTTATCTGAAAACTGATTTATTTCATAAAGATGCAAAACTATGAATTTAAAAAATTGATATATATATATAACATCAATAATATATGATATAATTATATTAACTAAAAAGAAAACATTCACGAGGGTATACAAATTAATATTTGAAAAACACATACAACAGCATTGTTAAAAAAATAACTAATGAACATTCTGGATTTGATGAAATCATATTTTTATATTAGGTTTAAATTAGGCCTACTTGGGGCAAAACAAACCCCACCATTATTGAATTATTTTCACTTGCCACTAATATTTAAAAAACAAACTATCATCACCGTGTCTTACCCGTTCTGGTTATACGCATTTGTACTGATTACATTAATGTGTTAGGGTTGAGGGAAGTTTGAATTTAGAGGAAGGTTACCCGTATTCCCGTAGAGGGAGAGTGGAAAACCATTTAGGAAACACCACTCTTAGTAAACCCCGCCGGGATTGAAACCCCGAGCTCCGCGTCATCGGCAATCCAGTCTATTGAGAGAGTGACGCCTTTAGAGGAAGGTTCAGCAACTTTTTAAGGCTCCGATCGACATATCAACTAGGTCCCGCGATTACCCATAATTTCTCTACTATACTTTGTTTTTTATTTTGTCTACACATCTTATATTTGGTCCTTAAATTCAATCTTTCCTTAAATTTTAATTTCCCCCCCTTTATAGAAAAAAATTGACTAATTAATATAATATCCATGTTCACATTTAACTATTTAATTTTATTACAATATTATAGATTATAATCAACCAAGGCTATTTTAGTTATAATTAAAAAAAAAATTTAAGTACTTGATGCATACAGGATAATTTAAAAGGTTAGGTCAAAACTTAAGGCGCGTATAGAAGGAGTCAGGCAGAACAAATTTTGTACAGGAGTCCATGTCCTCCAAAATCATCCTGAGTCAGGCGAGGCCATCGAAGGTGGGGAAGTATGACACCATTCCGGTGAAATAATCATACATTAGAAATGTCTACACGTTGAAAGAAAAGACTGCTGGCGCCCCATCGTGTTGCACTCACAATTGTTGAAGCGCGATAAGTGGCACATCTTGTAACAGCTCCAGCACATTATTTCTTCCAGAAAGATTCTGTAGATGTGTCCAATCAAACGTGGAGGAAAGAGATAAGGTCCAATCATGTTATCGCCGATGATACCCGCCCCTTCATTCACAGCAAAACCTCTCTTGGTGGTTGCGAGCAAAGGTGGAATGGGGGTTCTGTTTAAGCCAAGCATGGCTGCTACGGCAATTGAAGCCATCACTGGTGAATGATGCCTCATCCGTGAAAAATACTTTCCTCAAAATAATGGGGCAGATAACGCTGCAAATTCCACTGATTGCGTCTGCGGATAAGGGTAAAAGTTAGGCTCCTGCCGTGTGATTCAAGATTAGTAGGAGAAAAGCAAAGTATGCTTATTTCAACGGAATGTTATCAGACTTATCCCCCTTCAATGGCCTCACCTGACTCAGGATGACTTGGGAGGACGTGGACTCCTATCCTAAAGTTGTTTTACCTGCGTCCCTCTATATGATCCTTAAGTTTTGACCTAACCTTTATATCAAATGCTTTAAATAATCGGTAATGTTTTCAATTTATCTTAAAATTATATATTAAATATGAGACTGTGCATTTTACTTATTCTATATTTTTTTCTAAAAATGTGGGGAAATAAGTATTTGGGAA
This sequence comes from Timema bartmani, assembly GCA_902151455.1. Classification (NCBI taxonomy): domain Eukaryota; kingdom Metazoa; phylum Arthropoda; class Insecta; order Phasmatodea; family Timematidae; genus Timema; species Timema bartmani. The sequence goes on along the minus strand of CABFWB010000130.1, from coordinate 326,943 downwards.
AGAGTGGATTTAAGAATGTGTGTGTGTATAAAGTAGTTTTTGAATTCAATTTTTCCATATATAGATATGTGTGTATATATATATATATATACCATGCTAGTTTAGAAGATTCAAAGATCGACTTTTAATGATGATGATGTTTTTTTACGTGATCGACTAAGAACTGCCTCTTTAGATCATTCGGCCAAAGAAGCGGGTCGTACCCCTAATCTGTACGCCGCGCACCACAGGTTGAGAACCGCTTCTCAAGACGAAGCAAACCTAATGTGACCGCCCCCTCCCAAATGCCATGCGTGCGCATGCACCGAGGCGAGTGAAGACAATAATGAGAGATTTAAGTGGCGGCAAAACGAACAGACTCGATGCTAGAGTACACGGATTAATCTTTTGTTCTCTCTCGCAACAGGTAACGGGGGTCTTAAACAAGTGTAAACATGGTCGATCTCATAAACACAATAGTGGCGTGCAACTTGCAAGATCAAAGGCTGACTCCAACTCGAGTATTCAGGTGTTTATTACGACCGGTTGCATTGCAGAATAGGCATGTGGGGGGGAACAATTATTTTACTAATATCGATATTTTCCTTTCGATACCAATATTTTGTTTCAATACTCCTAATAATTTGAGTACTTACACCTTGATATCTAAAGAAACACTGATTTGTTTATAATCTATATATTTTAATGTAATATGTTTTTAGCCTGATTAAAAGTTCCTGCTACTTCATTCGGACATGAGCCATACACATAAGTATCTCTTAAACAAATATTATAATATTTTGTGATTACCGATTTCATTATAAGCATTTTAGTGAGATAATATATGACATAGGAAAAGTTCTATTTTATTACAATTATTTTTTATTTTTGGTTACAATATATTATTACTATTATTATTATTATTATTATTATTATTATTATTATTATTAGCACCTCGTCTTACTGCCTGTTCGGGTTATACGCACTTACGCTAATGTGTAATGGTAGGGTGATTGCGAGATGAAATGGAGGACCTACAGTTTTACGTGGGATCCGAACCACGGTGGAGGCCTGGCATTCCACACATTCACAAGTTGTGATTAATACACGTCTTGTCAGAGGTGAAGGAAGGGTTTGGCAATCAGATAAATTTGTGCCGGGACCGAGGATTGAGCCCTGGACCCCCAGCACAGAAGTCTGACACCTTACCCCTAGACTACCAGGTCACATGGTTACAATATAAACACACTCCATTTCAATGAAAGGTAACAATCTTAACTCTAAGTATTTCACCATGGTGTGGACAATAAGAAGGGCCATACAGTAATCAGTAAAAGTAAGAATGCTACCTTACAGGGTACATTGAGTTTGCTAAAATTAGAAAGAGAAAACAATGAGAATCAACATTTTCGTAAATGAGAAACCCTAACAATTTTATACGCTTGATAAAAATCATCTGGTTTTTCTTTCGATGCCGATACCTACCTAGTATTATAGATAATATTTTTTCAATATTAGAATTGAGTAAAGTATAAACAGTTTCCTTATAGTTCTTAAAATTATTAAAGTAACGATAATTTTCTAAATATTCTAGAAATGAGTAAAGTACGTAAAGTTTTCTTACGGTTCTAGAAATTAGTAAAATATCAAGTATTTTCTCACGGTTCAAGAAATGAGTAAAATATCGAGTATTTTCTTACGATTCTTGAAATGAATAAAGTATTGAGAGTTTCCTTACGGGTTATGAGCAGAGAATCAATACTTTTCTTTCTATAACACATCCCTACTGGGAAGACAGATTCCTACCTTCCCACTCTCTCCCCCTTCTCCGCATAGTAAAGATTTTTATCCTCACTACAGGTGATGTCGAGTATATATTATTAGGTCAGTAAAATGCAGGCACTAAAAATTACGACTTTAAAAGTTACCTAGATTCGCAAAATTGCTTGTGTATATAAATTGAAAATTAATTCGTCTGCCGTTTAAACACGTGCGTGATGCTGTTATTACAGCTACTTGACAGTAAATAACAAATCTTTTTTTTTTAAATCACGCGAGCCAAGATTGCAGCTCTATGCTATAAAGATGAACACGGTTTAATGATTACACTCAGTTTACCCTGAAAGGAAGCAGGCTTACCTTGACCGATTACATTATGATTCTATCTTATAATCTGCACCACAGTGTAAACTGTTAAGTTAAGAGTGTTTGCAACCTTTTAGGGTACAAGGAGGGTACATAACAGAGGGAGAGCTGAAAGAAATATAAATTAATTCAGTTGATGCTCTTTGACAAATTAGCCGAGAAATTAGATACAAGATTTTTCTCAAACCAGAAAAATTAACAAAGTGTAGTTTTCTTCATTTTTAATTTGACAACATCCGAAATCGGGATTGGTTTAGTGGTTTTATTAAATTTAAAATGATTATGTTTTAATTTGTATTGTTTTTTTTATTTCGCAAAACTGGCTACAAATCCATTGTTTTTAAAAGTAGAATACAGAAAACCAACGTATTATGCGACACCTGGTTCGAACTGTATTAATAAATACATAAATTACAGTCCATCCGTCATAGGAGTGTTGGTAGGTGATAGCTAGGAAAAGTTACCATATCAACTCTCATGTATCCATTCACCAAACCACATGATCTGAAAGACCATATGTTAAGTTGCTGTTACTTTTGGTAGAGTAATCTTTCACATCCAACAAATTGTTTTTTATTTATTTTTTATTTTAAGCGTTTTTACATTATTTAAATACAAACTTATGAAAATAACCATTAGGATGTCGTTTCCTTTTTTTTTCCGGAAGCGGTGACTGTACACAATGCTTTATAAATTAGACCTTCTCAAAGCTTCACTTCATATTTATAAAAATGGCGAATCATACGAAATGAACGCGGTTTATGACGGCATACAGTATTTGGTTGTTCACGCGCAAATGGTTACAAAATAAAAACGTTTTATTTTGAAACTAGTATTTTGTATGACTTTCTCCAAGTTATAAAAATATTTATTTGATAATGATTTATGGTGGCCAGTTATAAGAAGATACAAGTGTGAATATAGTACTATTTAATTTATTATTTCATGCAGTATAATATTTTTTGTCGACACAACCGCAAAACAAAAACATACTGTAATAGTTGTATTGATATATTTTGTTATTTCAGTTGGTTACGAAAAAAATATTAATACATTAATCCTTAGGGAAGTATTATTTATAAGCGTTTATTAAACTTTTTGATTGATAATACAGTGTTACAAAAGGAAATTTGTTTCCACATTAGTGTATTTCAACCAATGTTTGCAATACGAATCTTATGATGGTTGTCAGTTAGCACCTCTACTTCAGTGGATGGGATGTGGGTGTTATCCGTGGGACAAGGCTGATGTAAGCTGTAAGGGTAAAGTCGGAACGGTATTGATAGGCCTCGAAATTGTCTTTGCAGAGATGCCTGCAGATTATCTGGCTAAAAAGTATATAGCAATTTTTATTTGTAAAAGTTCTCTAGGATGAGAGCACACTCGGCTTTCTAGTTAAAGGTTTAATCATCGTCAACTTACCATAGATTTTGAGATTTCGGTATTCAATTTTAGTTAAAACATATTCACCCCCTCCCCACCAAGAAGAGAACTTCAAAACGACCCTTCTTCCATCTATCTATCTCTTTGTTGCACTATACCACTCAAGTAAGAAATTAAGCTGTGATTATTTTAAACCCAAGAGAAATATTTTATTTACAGATATTCAATTTATACACAACTCAGGGTTTCCTTCGTGATATCAAAAAATGATTGTAAAGATGAACCACTTCGTACACAGCAGAAAATCTGGAAATTCGCTAGAAAAATCGTGTTTTAGTTGGAAGCTAATATTTTTGCTGATATCTTGAACCTCTAATTTTTTTAAATAAATAAGTTATAGTTCATCAAAAGCGGTTCAGCCGTTTTATTTTAATTTCAATTGCCAGAAGTGGGTTTATCACATTTTATTTATATATATATAAATATTATATGGTGAGTCTGCCGTCTATGGGTCAAAATCCAATTTTCATGGGGGTGGNAAGCGGTTCAGCCGTTTTATTTTAATTTCAATTGCCAGAAGTGGGTTTATCACATTTTATTTATATATATATAAATATTATATGGTGAGTCTGCCGTCTATGGGTCAAAATCCAATTTTCATGGGGGTGGGGGGCTGTTTAGCAAATAAAAGCAAATTTTCTTTGGGGTCAACATTTTATTAGTATTATTTTATAGGTACTGAATTACATGTATAAAAATTGGCAGCTGCAGATCACATGACGTGTGTGTGCGTGTGTGTGCGTGTGCGCGCGTGTGTGTGCGTGTGTGTGAAAGTAGATCTATAGTATGATTTTGGTAGGAAGAACAGTAGAAGTTTGTTTCTAAAGTTACTAAAACAATTTTACTATATTCATACATCAAGTCATGTTATCTGCAGCTGTCACTTTTGATATATATTATCAATACCTATAAAATATAACAAATAATATACTAAAATGCTATCAATGTTGGCCGTAAAGAACTATCTTTGAATGTTATCTACTGTTCTTCCAACCAGTCTAGGTACGCTCTTACCGCGAGCAGGCGGGCAAGGGCAGCGTGTTCCAGCAACCGGTCTTCCTTCCGCCGACACCCGTGACGCACCCTCCAGGTGATTGGGTCCTGTACTTGCTAGGGGGATGCAGGTGAGTGTTGTGGTACATCCTGTCCATCCTGATCGGCGCGGCCACACAACAAGGAGGGGGTGATCGATTAATCAAAACCGACCCGAAGCGTTCTGGGCGGACTTCCACTGGCGCGTCAAGCTGGTATTTGCCCTTCGCACGTAAGGCCTTCGATTTTGTTACCTACCACAAGAATCAGAGAGGGCAAGAAGCGTTCGCGGCGGCGCGTCAAGCTGAGAGTCACCCCTGCACGTAACTTACCACGAGTACTACTAGATTCAGGGGTGGATATCGTCTCAAATGTACACACTCAACCGTGCTGCAATATTTATACAACGTCGATCTATTTTATTTTCGTAACACGTAAGTTAAACTAAAGTATTTTAACTGGCGAAAAACCGCAGAGTAAGGTGGACACATCGGACGACGCAATGTTTAGCCGGATATGTTGCGAGCCAGCTCGACTGGAGACTAGTGGTGGACTATCCGAGTATGACCGTCGTACCGTGACTTGTAACGATTGTCGCGGCGTGTGGTGGACTATCCGAGTATGACCGGCGTACCGTGACTTGTAACGATTGTCGCGGCGGGATGGCGATGACTGACACAACAACTGAAAGGCGGTGTTGCCATTTTAGCTTTATCTCGTCGACCCTCACGAGGGGGTGGGGGGGTACTGATGATGTATGATGATTGAAACAAGATAAACAATACACAGCAATGCCATGTTTTAAAGCTTATGCACACACATTTCAAACGTTTAACTCTCTTTCTCTAGACTGTGTGGATAGATACACGACAGTAAAGATTAGCGCGCCTGAATTCCACTCAACATGTCAGTAGTAGAGTCTGGAACCCGGAAGATACTTGCTAGGTGATACGCAAAAATTCGCTTGCATCGAGGATGTGAAATGAAGAGATATATCTGAATTTTGTAAGGTAGAGAGATAAGAGGGTTCTTTATATCTCTATGGCTCGTGGGTAAGTCTACCTAACGGAACACGGCAAGGATTATTTTTATATATTAAAACCCAATCTAAGAAATTTCCTTTATAACCCACTTATGTGGCCGTATGGTCTACGGCGTCACTCATAGTATACTATACTGCTGATAACGGGAAGATCGAGATTCAATCCAGGTCGGGTGTACTGAGAGAAGTTTTCCCGAAATGGTTTTCCACTCTCCTTCCAAGCAAATGCTGGTACATTTTTTCTACATCCAACCATCCTCATCCCTGACACATTATAATAATTTTAATATATGCTTATAGCTTAAGATGGTAGTAGGACGCAGTACTAAAAAAATCAAGTTAAAAAAACATAAATTGGGGTTGTAGGTGTTAGGAATTATTGTTTACCCCTTCCAAACATCTACTAGCCTAGATATTGAAGCGAAATACCAAAATATATTAATGGTAGGCCTACTTTCTTTGGAAGATGGGGGAAAGTGATCACCCAAAAGAAAGCCACCCTTCCCCTCAGTAAGCTCCAGGCAAAATATTTTATGATTTTTTTTTATTCCTAATGGAGCCGATCAAGATTAAATCCCTGCCCGACACCTTAGCCCAGTCGGTATCATGCATGACTGCTAAGTTAAGGGTCCCAGGTTCGATTCCCAGCAACGCTGAAAATGTATAATTGGTGAACTGTGAGTTTCCCCTTCTACAGCGATGAATTAACGGTCGGGGGCAGTATGATGTGTCTGCTCTAGAAATTTGTTCGTAAGTCGTGTGCTGATATAATCAGTGGGTCCAGAAAGTGCACTTTTTATACCTCAAATAAATATTTAAAAATATTAAATTCCCTATGGTCTGGGTCTGTATTCCTGAGTGCATTCTTAAGCATCTCACGTGGTTTTCTCTACAAAGTTAAATAGGAAAACCATTAGAGATGGCTCTGAATGTATCCAGAAACACACTCCCAGCTGGAGTGTTTACTAATTCCCACACGCATATTTCAATTGTTAGATTACGCTGCCGAAATCAAGATTGCAATAACGCTAGTCCTTCTTGTCTGAATTCTGGTTCGAGTCCCGACGAGGTGTAAAGTGAAGGTGAAGCCATAATCTGTGTGGGTTTCCGTCTTCTTTGATCTGGAGATCCCATGTGTAATTAACACAGGCGTGTGAAGTGCTGAGATAACATCACTTCACAAACATAGCTATATCCACTAAAAGAGAGAGAACTTAAAATTATCTAACTTTTTAATTCAAAGTTACGCGAGTTGTAAAATTAATTGAATGATATAAGAAGTTTCGGACTACCGAAGCCAATTTCGAATTTTACGACATTAGTTATTATTATTAGATATTTTTGTTTTAATCGACGAAAATAAAATAGTTTTGATGGATTTTATGATACTACCGTATTGCCATCATGCAACATTGAGTTTTAGTTTTCAAATCCATAATGCGCTTTTGTATTACAAGCCATAAACTACTTTATTAATTTTCTCACTACGCGTTCTAATTAACTGCATATATATATATCAAAAAGCACGTTCGGGTTATACGCCTGCATATATATATATATATATGTATATANTATATATATATATATATATATATCAAAAAGCACGTTCGGGTTATACGCCTGCATATATATATATATATATATATTAGCACCACGTCTTACTACCCATTAGGATTATTCGTTTATGTATCAACTACGCTAGTGGTTTTAGGGATTATGAAAGTTATATTTAGAGAAAATGTACCCCCATTTCCATGGAGGGTGAGTGAAAAACCATTTTGTAAAAACCACCCTCAGTACACCTGACAGAGCTTCTAACCTCAATACTCCATCATCGGCTGTCTACACAACTGCGAGAGTAACGCGTTATACCACGCGGCCACCGAAGCGGGTTGCATATATTTTAATCATGCTAACTTTGTATGGATTAATAAGGTATAATCTGAGGTAATGTACCCGTATTTGCTTGGAGGGAAAGTGGGGAACCATTTAGGAAAAACCACCCACAGAATCCTCAGCCGGAATTCGAACCCCAACTTCCCCATTACCAATAAACTAGACTAAATCAGCATTCCAATCAAAACGCATGCCCACCAATGCGAGTAGCGATTTTGGAAACAGAAAAGTTGGCCTCTTATTTACAGAGGCTCAGCACGAGTTTGAATGTCAGTCAATTACACTTTCCACTTCTTTCACCTAAAGGAAAAGCAAAATTTCACCCCTTTGAGGTTCAAACAAAAGTATCTCTGATATTGGTCAGCGTTTAAAGGTGGGGATGTAGGGGACGCGTGAAAAGGAAAGTGTTTTTTGCAGTTTTTATATCAAAACGTTTGTTTGGTCAAAATATGTCAATTAATATTGCTTCAGTACAAAAAGTTTAATTTTCTTCGCGTACTGACCTCAACAGTACTTGAATATCTGTCAAGGGTGTCTTGGAGTTTAATAAAAACTTTTTCTCTACTTTTAATTTTTTTTTATCTAATGCCGCTATACTCATTACAGATATTCATGAAATGTTAAAGTCGCCATGTGAATAAAATTAAACTATGTTTGTACTGAAGCAATATTTTTTTTATTTTGGCCAAAAAAGCTTTTGCTATAAAAAGCGCAAAAACACTGGTCTTTTCACGCGTTACCTACATCCCCAACTTAAGGTCAATGTTCTCGACTTTTACCAAGGCTAATTGTTCGTTTGAAATTTAAGTTGTTGAAATAGGACCCTGGCATTCTTGAAAAATAATTGGGCTAGTATTGCGGAATCGTCCCCCTCTCGCCCTCCTCCCAACAAACCACTGGACAATAATAACCGATGATCGTTACTGGATTTAAAACGTCAAACACTCGTTAAGTTTTTTATGCCTCAGACTTGGAATTTACTGAGACATTAGAACTTTTATACATCNTCTCCCCCCCCCTCCCCCCCCCCTTGGTTCCCGAATTTCTTAGGTCAAAACACATGCGTATCTACTGTCTGATTTTGGGTGGAAGAACAATAAAGAAAATTCAAACATATTTCTTTGCGTCCAACATTGATAACATTTTACTATATTATTTGTGTTATTTTATAGGTATTATAAAAATTAATAGCATCATTGCCATTTGGAATACATGCATATTATGTACTATTTTTATTTATTTAGCACCGCGTCTTACTACCCGTTCGGGTTATACGCTTAAGTACTAATTGCACTAATGGATTAGGAATTGGGAAGGTTAAATTTAGAGGAAGTGAACCCGCATTTACGTGGAGGGAGAGTGGAAAACTATTTAGGAAAAACCCCTCCCAGTTCACCCGACCGAGATTCGAACCTCGATCTCCCCGTCCTCGGCGGTCTGGCTCAACACGACTGGCGCGTTAGCCAACTACGCCACCGAGGCGGGTCATATTATGTACTAATTGCGCTAATATGTTAGGGCCGAGTATGGTTGAATTTAGAGGGAGTGTACCCGCATTTATGTGGTGGGTTAGTGGTAAACCGTTTAGGGAAAAAACCTCCTCAGTACACCCTACCGGGATTAGAAACCCAATCTCCCTGTTATAGTCAGTCCAGTCTATTGCGAGAGAGACACCTTAGATTATTCGATCACCCGTGCGGGTATTTATAAATCTTACTAGTTCTAATTTTATGACCCGCATAGGTCGGCACACGTATTATGACGTCAGTTTGGTTTGTTTAGGCTTGCCGTTGACGGGGGAGGTGTATGCAGAGTGTTTCCCCTAAATAGTTTCTAGCTAGCCCACCAAGCAAATGAGGGTACATTTTTTTTAAATTCTATCTTCCTAGACCTACCCCATTAATGTAAATGTAATGAGGATAATTTCTGAACGTGTAGTTAGAATCAGAAGTACTTTCATGAATTAATACGCTAAGGTGTGCGTTTTGCAGATGTTACATTTGATTCCCTGCATCGATGGGCAGGCGGACTAAACATCAAGCTCATCCATTATGGATTACCGGTGACGGGGCGGCCAGGATTCAAATACCGGACGTGTATAATGTACCATAATGGTTTACCACCATCCCTTTTCGTAAATGCGGTTATATTTACTAAGTTTTACCTTATTCATCCTTATCAGTGTAAAAATATGCGTATAGCCCAGATGGGTAGTAAGAGGTGATGAAAATATTAGTGGTATTTTTTTAATATTAGCTATTTGACAGTTCTAGTATCGCGATCATACGAGCTAGTTGTAAATGTTGATGTTACACCCGGTATAATAGGTCTGCTAACTTGGCTTCGTGAAAAGATTGGAGTAAATATTGTTGGAAGGACGTGACGTCATTGCGGCGCGTGACGTATTGCGAATGCCCTCGGATGTACCCGGTGAGTCATTTCGGACTGTCACTATTTCAATGTCCCGGAGACACATTGTTATGAGAGAAGGCGACAAGTGCACTAATTACTCCGGGGAGCAATCCGGGATTGCCGGAGGGGAAAAGATAACAACTCCAAATAAATGATTCGTGTTTGCGCAACTACACCATGTTGGTTTATTCCACTTTATATACCTCCTCTCTTTTTTTTTTCTGTACGAACAAGTTCTATTAAAAAACTTTTTTTGGGTATGTTTTAATACAAAACTTACTTTTTTTTTAGCGACGTGTCTTACTACGTATTCGGGTTTACGCGTATGTAATAACTACACAAACGGGTTAGGTACGAGGAGGGTCGAATTTAGAGGAAGTTTATTCGCATTTGCGTGGAGAGAGAGAGTGTGAAACCTTTAGTAGAAAAAAACCACCTTCAGTACACCCGAACGGGATCGAACCCAAATCTCCCCGACATCGGCAGTCTAGTCTATATACCATTCGGCTACCGGACAGGTTACAAAGGTTACATAGACACATGGTTTAAAGACATCATTCTAGTAAGATATTGGTTTGCCGATGAAAGAAACAGATCAGGGTTCAAATCCAGGTCGGGTGTTTATTCCTAAGTGGTTTCTCACTCTCCCTCCACGTCATGCAGGGTACATTTCCTCTAAATGATATATTCCTCATTCCTACTCTATTAGTATAAAGTGTGACATATTATCTCAGTCAGTAGCGTGTCTTGTCTATCGAACTAAGGGTCCCTGGTTCGATTCCCGGCATGGCCGAAAAGCTTATCATTAGTGAAATGTAGGTTTACCCTTTCACAGTAATGAACTAACGGCCGGAGGGGGCTGTATTTTGTGTATGTTTTAAATTTAAGTTAATTCACAAGTCGTGTGCTGATACGGTTTAGAAAGTGCACGTTAGATATCTCAAATAAATGAAAAATAAATTAGAGTAAATATGAGGATAGCCCGGACAGGTAGTAAGATTCAGTACACACACACACACACACACACACAGGCTTAGCCAATTTACACATTTTTTGGCATTGTCATAATACTACTATTGTACGAGTACTTAACTGGTTGTATGCATTAAAAAACTTGTTTATTATAATCATCATAAGTTTTTTATTTTGTTTGCTGTCCGCTACGTTCATTGCATCATGAATATTACCCCTTGAGTCAAGGTTGGTTCACATTGCTTTAGACCAGCGGTTCCCAACCTCTTTGCAGCCCGTTTCCATAAATTGTGCCCTTAATTTGAGCAAAATGTTTAGTTAATAAGTTATATTAGTATTTATTTCCGATTTATTTGTTGCAACTGAAAATAAATGGGCTAATAATGGGATTAGAAAACAATTTAATAATAAGGTAAGTGCACATATTTTTACATTCAAAAAGCAAAGGTTATAACAAAAACTGGTACGTATTTTTATTTATTTATTAATGATTATTATAAAAACTATTTTATGTTTGAAAATGCATAAAATAGTTTTTATAATAATCCTTTCTCCACGCTAATGGTGATTTTATTTCTAAAGGACTTCTTTGATTATAATATTGAAGTATTTTAACATGATCATGTGTATGGTCTTACCAATTAAATTAGGCCGTTAGTAGCAAGTGTGCTAAGCCTATCGATAATTATAAAAAAGGTCAAGTATCATTTCAAATTGATAAGTTTTCCTAGCACTCAATGAACCAACAACATACAATCATACTGTCCAGCGCCTGTAAACCAGACTGTTCCGGCTCGAGCGCGTCGCTCACCCGCCCAGTTTGGCCGTACCCTTACACTGCAGGCAAATGTAGCTCTTTCCGCCATTATTCAAATATTTTCGTGTACCCTTAAATATCCTGGCACGTACCCTACGTTGGGAACCATTGCTTTCGATGATAGGCGACCTACGCTGAGATGCTGATTCGAATCTAGGTATGGTCGAAAGTTTACTTCACCAGTGGTAAAGGCAGATGAGTTGGCTTTCTTCCCCCAGCTGTTTTCTACTATGATATGACTCAGAGGTTTTGACTTAAAAGTGCCGGCATCATTATTGATATATATATGTATATATATATGTTTTTTTAAGTTATACAAAAACAATAACAGGTATGTAATTGTGAATGAAATAAGTAATGATGATTTAAACATGTTCAATTACATATTGAACGAATTTTCCGACTAAAATATACTATATTTTATACATCAATATAATACAGCAGATGTAAGGAAGAAATTGAACATGAACAATAGTTTGAGCTTGCAGGGATTATTCCCTTGCAAGTCAAAACTTTCCGTTTCTAGGGTAAAAACATCAATTTTGCTAGAGTAGATTACTTTTCCAAGAAACTTCGTGGGCTGCAAAGAAAAAAGCCAGTTGGAAACCCCCAGTATAGCTTATTAAATAGGCTTAAAGTGTAATCCGTCAAGGTAAGCGCAATTCGGGGTAAACGGAGTGTACATATAAATACACCTCCAGACCTCTTCCCCAACCCCCCTCCCCTCCATCCTTAGGAGTATACTTAAAAATAAATATTTAATTCAAAATTAAACCACGTGTAAGTATCGTGGGTTTCCTGTATATGAATAATAACATCACGCTTAATTTTAGGTGATTTGGTTAAAAATTGACTTAGTTTGTGACGTTTGCAGAAATTGGGTTTTTCAAATATATATTTATATATATATATATGTATTTATATATATATATATATATATATATATATATATATATATATATATATATATATGTATATATATATATATGTATATATATATATGTATATACATTTATATAAATATAAAATGTGTACCTTTGACTTAAAATTTAGTTTTCTTTGTTTTAATAAAAGGTTGGTGACCTGGCGGTCTAGGGGTAAGGTGTCAGATTTCTGTGTTGGGGTCCGGGGTTCAATCCTCGGTCCCGGCATAGATTTATCTGATTGACAAACCCTTCCTTCACCTCTGACAAGAAGTGTATTAATCACAACTTGTGAATGTGTGAAATGCCAGGCCTCCACCGTGGTTCGGATTCCACGTTAAACTGTAGGTCCTTATCTCACAATCACCCTACCATTACACATTAGCGTAAGTGCGTACAACCCGAACGGGCAGTAAGACGCGGTGATATTATTATTACTACTACTACTAATACTAATACTAATAATAATAATAATAATATAAAAGGTTATAAAAGTTTGTTACTAGAAATTACAGCCCACGAATCTTTAGTAAAAACTACACAACAGAGTTGGCCGTAAATATAATAATTATGCTAGGTTTATCTTACGATGTAGTTAACGGTTTCTCATAATTTATTGTCAAATGCGGGTGCGTTTCCATAGAAGTTGCTATATGTAGTTTACGTTTGTTAGTACTGGCACTAAATAATCCTAAAAAATCAACTCAATGGCGTCAGACCACAATCGAGCCATACCAACATAGCGGCCACCGGCCGTTGGCGAGGATAGTGCCAATTTCTGCGGATAAAGGGTATCATGTAGTCAGCACCACGAATCTTCCAGCCGGTAATACTAAATACTATAAACATAAAATGAAAATAATAATAGCAATTGTAATTTTTTTTATGTATAGCACCGCGTTTTACTACACGTTTGGGTTATACCCCTATGTACGCTTACTCTACTAGGGATGAGGAAGTTTAAATTTAGAATAAGTGTATCCACATTTGTGTAGAGGGAGAGTAAAACACCATTTAGGAAAACCACCCTCAATACACCTGACCGGAAACGAGCCCCAATCTCCCCTTCATCGGCAGTCTAGGCTATAGCGATAGTGATGCCTTAGACCATGCGGTGACCGAAGCGGGTAGTAATAATTGAAATAAAAATGACAAAAGAAATAGTATGTTCATATCAAATACGGGCACAAGGTTACAGGATGTCCACGCGCCACTCGGGACTCCCGGTACGGTGCTATAAACGATATTGAAAGGCAGTCAGACCAATACAAACACACTTCACTAACCAATAAGTGGCACGTCCAAACGTGCAACCAAATGAATACAACCAGGTCTATACCCTGCTGTGGACGAAAGCGCCCTAACCCATCTAAGGCCTCTTAGTCAGGAACATTCATGTTTGAATCTCGATTGGGAACTTCAAGCGACACGCTTCGGCGGCCGCGTGGTCTAACGCGCTACTCTCGCAGTAGACTAGACTGCCGATGAGGGGTGAATCAAGGTTCTAATCAGGGTCGGGTGTACTGCCCCAACTGGTTTTACACTCTCCCTCCAAGCAAACGCGGATATACTTTATATAAATATAACCTACCTAATCACTAAAACCATTAGTGTAATTAGTACATAAGAGTATAGCAAGAACGGGTGCTAAAAAAACTTAAAGCGAAGATTTATTAGACAAGATAAGTGTGTTTCGAAATATATTATAATTTAAAATTTTCTGGTGCTAATAGCCAAAAATTGTTAAGAGTCTTAATAAACTATCATTACCTCAACTACATGCTGAAAGAAACAAAGTAATTGCACATGGTATTAAGGATATTTGTTTATCAAAATGTTGATTATTAGCTACCTGTGTATTATAAATAACGCTACACTCCATTTACCCAGTCACAAGATTACCTTGAATTATTCCACTTTGGCATAACTTATAATATGTTAGGGTCATAGTGTGGAACCAATGGTGTAGCGTACAAGACAAGAGTCATCATGTAATCAGTCAAGATAAACAAAGTTTACAACACACATATTGGTACCGTAAACACGTGCGCATCACCGAAAACAAATCTGAGATAATGGTAAACAACTGTAAAGTACAGTTATAATATATGACAAACAATTGCCCGTTTCAGTTCATGCTTTAGTTAGAAACATCGTTGAAGCTTAAAATATAAATATATTACATTTGTTTTGCCTAGTGTGCTATATTTTGTACTATTAATACTTCTTCGCTTTATAAGAGACACAAAACGCAGGTACAATTACTTGACCCTTTTGAGAAAAGTGACGTATGGATTTATTTATTTATTTTAAATTGTTTTATCACCTGTGTATCATTATTGAGGTCCTCTATGCTCGAGAAATGTGATAGGTATAAATCAAACTCCAATGGGTGTGCTGTAAGGACTGAAAATCGAAACAATATATTTAATTCATCTAAGGGCGCTGTGTTACAGATAAAAATTATACAAGTTCAAGTGAGGCCCTTTTCCCAAACATTTTTTACTTATATCACTTTCCTCCGAGTGTCACGAATTATTCTCTCAACGCACACATCTGATAATAAGAGTTGTATTATTTTTCTACTGTAGTTATTTTTATCTCTGCCATTGTTTCTAAGAAAATATCATCTTTGAACAAAAAACTAATAGTCCTACTAATATACAAAAATTATTTGATGTTTGTCACTATTTCAGGAAAAAAAAAACTACACCGATTATACTAAAATTTCGCATGGACATAGCTTGGATCCGTTTAACAAATTGAAATCTACGTCCGTCATTTTATTTAAAGATAACTACAAACCACCATTTTTGTTCTTTTTCTCAGCTTCTGCGTATCGGATTTTCATTGGACACACTTTGTAAGGTTTCTAGATACAGATACATATCAAAAAAATACATACCGTGCGAAGAACGGGTAATTAGTTTCCAGTCAAATATTCACATAGCCAATTTCTCCAAATCGAGACCTACTACCCCCCTTGAATAATCAGATAAGTGACACAATATTGTTATATTTATTGCGTGGTTAAATTGTTAGTAATGCATTGAATTCAGTATAACACGTGATCTTATTCTTTTCTTGATTGCTTCTCTAGACAATTTCCTCAAGATGAATCGTTCAGTTCTGTTAGACTTACAAATGAGACGGTTATGACGAGAAACTAATGATCTAATACCGCTTCGCACGCGAACAAGACATTAACAAACCTCCAAACCAGTGGGTTCACGAGAGATTTTAACGAAGAAGCAGAAAACCCTCGTCTTTTTTTTTTAAGACAGTTGCCAA